>NLAM01001422.1:0-18539 GCA_002370325.1 Metschnikowia hawaiiensis | reverse complement strand
TCAAGTCTCCATCAAAGATTCAATAAAATCTGAACTTTAGAAGCGATACCAATAGGCTCCTAAAAACTCTCAATTCCAATTTAACTCAATAAAAATTTTATATATCAATATTTTATTTTATTTTTATGACGAATTCTATAAGAGGTTAATTGGCCCCAACGTTTATGGGAAATTAATGAAAACCATGTCTTTATACAGGAATGAAAAATATCAATCGAGGCTGTTTTTTTCATGGAAGCCAAGTTGTTTTCACACAAACCCTTTTCAAATTAAATATCAGTCCAGAGCCAAATTGTTGACCCTAATAAAATTAATAAATTATAAAAAGTTGTCCTGCATATAACACCGCAAACGAAACGAAACCTAAGGTTCCTCCATTCCCGGCATTCCGTGGAACAATTTTCCGTAGCAAGACGACGATTTCTCGTTAAAGTGTTCGTACGGCATGTCGGGAGGCAAAAACGCCCCGCAAACGTTGCAGAAAAACGAGTAGCACGACAGACACTTCATTTTATTGCACCCGTCCAGACGTTGGACCACCAAATCACACGTTGGACAGCGGGAAAAATCGCCGGTGGTGATTAATTCCAGAAAAAGGCGGTCCATCTTGTCCATGTTGAAATCCAAGGCGAGTTTGCGGAGAAGATCCAGGCCATAAGTCTTGCGGAGGTATTCTTTTCGGGCCGAGTTTTCGGGCGTTTTCGGCGCGGCCCAAATCTCCATGTCGGCCTCGGAAATCCCGAAATATTGCCGTTTTGGGCGCGCGCCGGTACACTCCCTCGTCTTGCGGTGGTTTGATTTGCGGCAATTGTGGCAGAACGCATAGCCACATTTCCGGCACACCACCAATAAATCCGTCACGTCGGCCCGGAAAATCATGTTCGTGCATATTTCGCCCGCGCACGTGACAAGTCGGGCCGGAAAGAGTTTGGCCATCAAATTGTGTTGATGGTCAAGGAAAAGAGAAAGGTATTTTTCGTACATTCCCCGAGGGTTTCCCTTTCCTTTTCCGTCATTTCCGGTCACAATTTCTCCATTTCCGACCCCATTTTCGTCTTTTCCGGTCCCAGTTTGTCCATTTCCGTCCTTTCCGGCCCCAATTTCGCCTTTTCCGGTCCCAATTTCCCCGTTTTTCCCGTCTTTTTCCACCAAATCTCCTCCCGTTTTCTCCAAAATCCCTTGTAAATCCTCAAGCAAAATCGGCGGAGTCATGAGTTTTTTCTTAAACTCCTCAAAATCAAACGCACTGCATATACGCTGCCCGATAAGCAGTTCCCGCTCCCGAGCAATGTTTTTGGAGCACTGGAAATCCGGACAATGCACTTTTTCCACGTTGGCATCTTCAATTAGGTTCACGAAAAAGTCCCGGAGACACTGCGTGCAAAAAACGTGGTTGCATTGTGGGAACCGGAACGAGAGGGCCCCAAAGGCATTTTCTTGGCAGATGCCACACACGAACGTCAGGGAATTGAAGATTTTTTGGCGCTGGGATTTGTCGGTGGCGATGAGTAGATCGACGAGCTGGGGGTTGTTGAGGGGGGAAAAGTGGGGCGGGGTGAGTAGGGTGGTTCCTTGGGTGAACCGAATGGTGCCCTCGGATGTCACTCCCGTGCCCTCGGATGTGACTCCCTTGTCCTCGGATGTCACCTTCATATCCCCGGAAGTGGACACCCTCAGTTGAGTATCGGTCACGTTCGTCTCCTCGGAAGTCACGTTCATATCCCCGGAATGCAGCTTGCCCCCGGAAGTGGACTCCCTCAGTGGAGTATCGGTCACTTTACCCCCGGAAGTCACTCCCGTCTCCCCGGAACACGCCCGTTTGATCATCTCCATCGGGTGTTCCACTATCCCGTGTAAATGATCCACCATGGCAAAGAGCACCTGGTACTTTGTATCGTACCACAAATCCCGGAGCTCCTGCTCGATTTCTTGCCGGACTTGTGGCGGTAATAGACTGGACCGGACTTGTATCTCCGGACACACCTCATACGGATACATATCCGGTAGCACAAATTCAAGGTCGAGTGCTGGGAAGTGATGTAGTTCATGGGAAAGGCCCGATTTGGACACTGTGATGGGCGGATCAAGGGGAATGGGCACGTGGACGACCCCGGAATAGGAAAAGGGTTCCGGCTCGGCCGGATTTGGGTCGTTTTCCCCGAAAAGTTCACCAGCGGTAAGCACACGCTCGTCCGAAACCGTCAAGGTATCTTCATAGATGGCTTTGAGAGTTGTTAGCTCTTCAGCTCGGAGGTCCATGGTTGATGGAGGAAGAACGATGCGGAGGCGGGATATATGCAGGTGGTCACGTGACACGCCAGATAAGGTTTCACGTCCTTCCACACAAAAAAGTCATTACAATTGGCTAATATTATTAAAGTATTGTAGTGGTCGAGTAGACGATTTAGTGGATGCTTTGGTAGAGGTTTTTACCGGAGTAAAGAGCAATTATCCAGTTCCGACCTACTGATTTCGGCCATTTCTTCGTCCCCACAAACTCTTTTTGAAAATGGGTTATACGGTTGGAACTGCCTTATCTGTAGTATGAGGATAGGTACATGGAAAGGTGTGAATATTTTGTGTGTGGGAAGCTACGAAGAGATACGTGTATATCACGTGACCGTTCAATTCCGAGGGCACACCCTCGTATCAAACAGAAATATCCAGGTACCCTCGTATTTAGAACAAACAGCCACGTGGTCAATTCCCAGGAGATGGAATCGTTGCTACTGAGTAAGCTACAGATCACTCCATGATCAGGGATGAGTCAACCGGTTGGCAGGCCGACCGAGTGCTATTCTGCAGGACCTTTATTATTTTCTTAGTGTAGGGCCTAGACCCGTTAGATGCAGGATAGTCATAACGCACTGCTGGGGAAATTGTGGGTGGGAAAATCGTGGGTGGGGAAAAGAAAGGTGGAAGACGTGTAGATCATTCTTCTAAGGGCGGTCACGTGCGCGGGCCAAAGCGTGACAGTGTGGGGAGATCGCGAGCCCCACAGCGCATGCGCCTCCTGCAGCACCTCATGCAGCACCTCATGCACCAGGTCAGGCGTTCCCAAATCCATCTATATAAAAGGCCCCTCCCCCCTCAATCTTTTACAACCAAGTATTCCAACACCAATACAAATACAGCAACAGCAAACAGCAATCAAAGCTCAATACACCAAGCGACAATTGAAAGCTCATTACACCAAGTGACAAATCCAATACTCAGTGGCGAACTACTGATTTGATTACTACTACTACTACAGTTACTCAGTTACTCAATTACTCAGTTACTACAAGTGAACAGTGAACAGTGAACAGTGAACAGAGACAGAGACAGAGATGACTAGAACCAACAAATGGACTGTTCACGAGAAGCAATCGGAGCCCCGGTACTTTACGCACAACGGGCACTTTGACATGAACCCCAACCACGTGAGCAAAAACGGGTCGGGCAAATTCAACTGGGGAAAACCAGGCGACGAGTTGAGGGATGAAGTGGTGGATGATGAAGGGTTACAGCACGTGGGAGGGCTTGGCAGGGAACGCAGAAACTCAAATCATTTGATCCACGAGCAAAGTTTACGTGACAAGGCCATGGCCTGTGACGAGCACCTCCTCCTTTGAGCAGCGCTGGCGTTCGCTGACGCTCACGCCAGCGAACGCCAGCATTACCATGAAAAACATAATTACGACAGCATGATTTACAGCATGATTACGACAGCATGATTTACGAAATACGGAAGTACCTTCCTGAACCATAGTAGTTCTTTTAGGAGAAGTATCAGTCCTCTTGGAGAAGAATCTGTTCCCTTGAAGAAGAATCTGTTCCCTTGGAGAAGAATCTGTTCCCTTGGAGAAGAATCTTCACTGATCCATCGAGACCTGTACTAAAACTTGACAGACTTATGCTATTAGATCCGGGGTTTCACTTGGATGTAATACGTCTTTGACACCTTTTCATTTCTCCAAAGTATTCATTTAAATGTATCACCAGTTCCTTTAAAATCACATTGTAAAAGCACAGCTATTGGTATAGAAGCTATATCTCCACGGGAATTACCTTTATTGAATACTATCATTTTATTAGTATCTGCACATCCCGCTTTATTTCATAGTAATAGAAAATACAATACTCGAATTCATGTTTTCTTCATTTATATATCTGAGGGTGTTATGGTTCAACATTTATGTATAACAGCTTCACATTTCTATGAAGAATATAGCTAATGGTAATGGGATGTGGAAGGAGCTAAAGATAATATTAAACTACCTGATATACCAGTTAATGTATTCGATCAAATACCTAATATACATACAGCCAGATGAGATGTGAGATGTTGAACTATAAGCTATAGAAACGTTTGGATCGGTTTGTCTTAATGTTATTATTGATGTATAAATTATAGTTCTATTTTCTACGTTTATCAATAATATCCAATTGAAAGAATATAAAGAATCCATTATTCTTTGAATTAGTCTTGAAATGAGGTATAAGTTTAGTAATTAATAATCATGGTGTTACTATTATTTAGAGCTATAATGGTAATAGTATGTGGATGAAGAGTATATAATTGATTTAATTAAAGATAGGAAATTAAGCACCAAGGTCGGATCTTCTATATCCCTATTAATCCCGGGTTATTCATATTATATATATTAAATAGTGTATAATAGTTGAATTGCTCTAACTCATAGTTTCTGAATTTTAAAAAATGTACTTGGAGTAATTCTTTCATTAGTCAAAAGACGATGGAGGTAGTGGTATTTCACTGGCGCCAAAGCTCCCACTTATTCTACACCCTTCATGCCTTTTCACAATGTCAAACTAGAGTCAGGCTCAACAGGGTCTTCTTTCCCCGCTGATTTTTCCAAGCCCGTTCCCTTGGCTGTGGTTTCGCTAGATAGTAGATAGGGACAGTGGGAATCTCGTTAATCCATTCATGCGCGTCACTAATTAGATGACGAGGCATTTGGCTACCTTAAGAGAGTCATAGTTACTCCCGCCGTTTACCCGCGCTTATTTGAATTTCTTCACTTTGACATTCTCNGGAATCTCGTTAATCCATTCATGCGCGTCACTAATTAGATGACGAGGCATTTGGCTACCTTAAGAGAGTCATAGTTACTCCCGCCGTTTACCCGCGCTTATTTGAATTTCTTCACTTTGACATTCTCGGTGGTCATGATGCCCGCAAGTTTTGAGTAGTGTAGTCAATCCCAAGTCCACGTTCCAACCTTATAAGTGTTCATGACAAACCGTAGACACACAACCGTAGACACACGACCTTAGACACACAACCAGACCACTGCACACAGTACTTGTAGCTAGACTGTTCCATGTAAAGTGTGAAGATGTGAAGTGTGTAGGACTTTGGGATACACACTCTCATTTGGTCTTCCCAACCATCACCCAGATCTGAAACCACTCAAACCACCCCACAATCTTAAACCACTCAAATCACAATTTTAACCGCCACAAATAAAATATGAACTCCTATAGACTCTTGAAATTTCCCTGATTGTATTTCCCTGATTGGAAGTCAAGTGTTGATATGAATTATCGCCTTTTTTACCAGGATTAAGTATATCTAAAAATTTGGAAGTTAGTATAAAAAGCTTTTAAAACCCGGAAATAAACAACTTCCTCCTTTTCCCAAGATACATCTAGCATAGTAAATTTGGATTCCCCACCAAAAGTGCATTTTCGGGGCTATTCGTGCGTTTTTGAAGGATATTTGGGACCAATTTGTATTATTTATCATGGAAGATTGTTTATGAACTGTTCAGCCGAGCCATAAACTCCCCCTAGTTCATAAATTTTATAAAACTTGTAGACTCCCTTAAAATTTATGTATAGTAATATATAAAGATATAATACAGTCGATATATTAACAATAACATAGAATATCAAAAACAAAGGTTGAATACTAGAAAAATGGATCCACATCATACTTTCAAAGACATTGAATAATAGATGTTTAGTTCTTAGTATTGCAAATTCCTGAATTCTAGTTCTATATAGAGTAATATTAAAGACCAAAGATTTCTTTCTCTTGGATGATTAGATTTCATTTAGGGTGATTTCTTTATATTCATTGGTTTTAAAAGCATTCTTAATACAATTCATAAAGGTAAGTTATATATTAAATAATTTAATACCAGAACAATTATACATTTAAGAAATTGTGTGATTCCATAGTTCCTTAAGATTACTCTTTAAAGATATTCCATATATACTATTTATACCTATACATAGCACTTCATAAACTTTAAGATCGCACCATTATTTCAGTCTACAATCTTCCACACTATTATTTCGCAGTCTCTTCAATTACGCTTTTAAGAATTCGCACTATAAACTTAATTTCCACACCATCTATTTACGCTGTACACTGCACTATACTGTTCTACACTATTAACATAAAATAGTTTCACTCTAGCGACCACGTGATTTTACCGTTTTTTTTTTTTTTTTTTTTTTTTTTTTTTTTTTTTTTTTTTTTTTTTTTTTTTCACTTTTTTAGCACACTAACCACACTACAACCCACAAATAAGCTACACTATATAAATACACACCAATGTACATCAGAATAAATTATACGGAAATACCAGTATATGAATATAGGATTGAATTTATAAAAGCTATAGAGAGTCATCAAATAAATAAAACTACTCCTGGCACATTATACTCCTATCACATATATTACGTGATAATCAGGAACTGGAAACGGCGCTGTCCTCGGCCACCGCTCCCAAGAAACAACCAAAGAAGAGAGTCTAATCGGTGAATTCCACTTGTGGAGTGGTTCCAGTTCCAAGAGCGATGTTAAAGTTGTTGCAGTTCAAAAGGGCGGAGTTCCAAGAGCGATGAGCAAATCAGCAAATGAAAGTGCTCAAAGCAGGCCAAGCCTGAATCTTGTAGAATAGAAGAACTCCAAGATTTTGTCAGATTCTCGAGAATCAAATCTTAGGGTGTTCTGGTCTATCCACAGATATTTCGGGTGGTGGAAATGTTTTTTTTCTCAGAACTCACTATACCGGACAGACGGATTGAATCCCCAATGGGTATTCGATGAATTGGGAAATCAATGAGAATGGTCAATAGGTTCTGTCTTTTTTTAACAAGCCTTTACAATAACGTTGAAGATCAGCTGACTGGCTCTTTGGTCGAAGCTTATTATCTACATGTATATATTTACTTAAATTATATCTCCAAGGGAATTCCTTTATAAATACTATTCTTTATTGGCAACTGGATACCACGCTTTATTTCATAGTAATAGAAAACATTTTATCATGTTTTCTTCATTTACTGGATCTGAGGGTGTTATGGTTCAACATTTATCATAACAGGATTACATTTCTTTCATATAAATATCATAGGAATAATGTTAATAGTCAAATATTTCTAGAAATGACAGTTCTATATTTCTATATAATATGTTATGGATGAGGTTGATAAAATGTTCATCTACAATGGATTGAATTGTTTGTATTTTAATAGATATAATATAGGATCTTCTATATCCCTATTAAGACCGGTTCTTCATACTACTATTATATATATTAAATAAATACATGATTAAATAGTGGATAAGTCTGATCATGACATGAATATTAATTCTCTAAATGGTTAAATGTAATAGCAGAACGGTCGTCCGTCTATGACCCCATTCATGCCGGCGGAGACCCGTTTTCGGCCAAAAAGGACCTTTTTTCCTTGGCCGGTTCAAAGCACTTCCTTCTCCAGGGTATGCAAGTGCTTCCTCAGTCTGCAGCCAAAAAAGCCCAGATTATAGCCTTTTTGATTCGCTTGGGCCACTCATCCGATGATCATGTGCACACCGTTTTAAAAACCAACCGCAACTTGAGTGTTTTGGACATGAAGAAAGTCAAAGGTCATGAAGAAAGTCGAGGTCATGATCGATGATATGGACGAAAGACTGAACCTCAAAGGCCCGAAACTCAAAGGCCCCAACCGGGTGCTTGTGAATTTGGAGACTTTCCAAAAACTCGTGGACTTGAAAGCCCCGGAAAAATCGGTCTCTTTTCTATAAACGTATGTCCAGAAAGAGTGCACCTTCTGCGATGCCAAGGCCACTTTGGCCGAGGTCCAGGCAAAAAGGCCAGATTTAAGGATTATCAGTATCCGAAAGAGGAAACCGATACTCATTTGAACGGAACCGAAAGTCATTTGAACGAAACCGAAAGTCATTTGGACGAAACCGAAAAATGGCTTTCCCTAGTGGAACTGCTGCTTCCCAAAAAAGTCAATATGCCAGACACTGCCACGAACGACACCCAGTGCAGGGCCCTATAATGCATTGGAGGCACTTGAAACCAACGGGGCTATAAGTTTTGTCAATAAATTGTGTGATTCCATATTCCTTAAGATTACTCACAAATACATCCCTCATTATTTACATCTTATTTCCATATATACAATTTAACCTATACTTATCATTTGGGTCTTTTAACGCGGGACTCTTGAATATATTTTATACCCATCATGATTTACTTAAGTAATAGACAAGTTTTAATTCGCCAAGAATGCTATTAGAAACATGCACGCAATATTAAAGTTCTCTATTACTTCACTCTCGTCAGCTCCGTCAACTCCGTCAACTCCATCAACTCCGTCAACTTGTTCCTTGGAGTCAGCCAAACCTTCGCTCCCGGCCCACGTGACCAACTCACCAAGAGCCATTTCTGGGGTTTCTCTGTTGATGATTTTCGGGAGCTTGTCTCTCGGAACTCTCCACCATCGTCTGATTTGCAATCCTTGTTTCACTGCAATGGCTAAGACCATTTTTAAGCTTTGATCCCTGATCATGTCTCGAGGTGATGTTCTCATGCACCAGGTCCGTTGGAAATTCATGTCCCCTTTGTTCCCACTTGTAATAAGACTGTCCCATATCCAGTGTCCCATATCCAGTGGATCCTATGTCGGTATTATTTGCAGTCTTCAACTTCTTTTTTTCTTCCATGAAGGTTTCAACTTCTTTCTTTCTTCCATGAAGGTTTGAAAGTAGTCCTAGCGGTTTTCCACATATATCTCCAAGGGAATTCCTTTATTAAATACTATCATTTAATTAGCATCTGGACATCCCGCTTTATTTCATAGTCATAGAAAACGTTTTTTCATGTTTTCTTCATTTATATATCTGATGGTGTATATGGTTAACATTTTTCTTGGGGTCATTTCTTTCAAATCAATAGTATAGCTATACTGTTAATGGTGTGGATGAAGATCTAATTATGATCTTACCAATTCCGCAACAATCTGGTAGATAGAAATGCTTATATAATCAAAGCATATGAAGATGGACTTGTAATCAAAGAGAACACAGACTTCCATGAATACAATGTTCATTATGACAAACGTGACTCGATCACGTATTATAGTATTGGAAGTACCAGATAGAAATTATAACTTACCTAAAAATTTGATTTTAGGGGTAGCGTCTGAAAGAGTAGGGCTCGGGACTGCATATAGTCGGGAGTCGGAATTCATGCAGGTGTATCAGGTAAACCCATTGTCACGCCAGAATTTTCTCTTTTGTGTTCACCGTAATTAAATCCGTAATCCATCTTCTGGCCAATGTCGCGATCACCAACATTCATTGTGTGAATTTGCAACATTCATTATCAGCTGATAGACGCAGAAAGGGTAGAAGTTTGGCCCGCCCCTAATTCAATCATTTCAATGAAGCTGTTGTTCATGAATGTTTCTTTTTCTTTTTCTTTTTCTGGTAAGGGACAATTGAGCAAGTTTCCATAGAAAAATTAGAATTTGTGCTTTTTTTTGAGGGGAGGGGGGGGAAGGGTAGGTTTATATAGTAATTGCAACCACGAAGTCGCGCACTGTGCGGGTTCCGCCCAATCCAAAAGAAGCAAGCCTCGTCTGTTTCTGGAATCCATGCATGCATTGCATTACCTTGCAGGACGCTTGGATACATTGTGTGTTTCAGGGGCTCTTACTGAAACGTGATGCTCGTGGAGTATAAATGCACAGTTCCGGCGTGGGCCCAAGTGATTGGTTCCAACGGCAGAAACGGCTGCAAATCGGTATCCGTACTGCATTGGGATGGGCATGAAGTGCGGTGATTCCATGCGATGTACGGTAGTTCCAGGTTCATCAAAACCCTTAGTGTGATGGCCGGAATTCCAGCATGTCAAAGGTCCCATTTTTAAATCTGGTACTATTGAAAAATTAGTCGTTTGCGTTGGGCCTTTTTCTGCTGAGGTAGCGTGGTGCACGGGTGCAGGGTTGCATGCCGCGCCGACCGGGGGAACCCAATTCCGAGGGTTCCACAATTATTGTTGTAGATGGGCTAAAAACTTTTAAAAAAAAATTTCTTTGACTCTTTGGTGAAATATGAACGTTAAACAATAGCACAATGTCCATATTAAAATGGGGTCTCTGCAAAGTAGTGTTCTCCAATAAGAATAGAGATCCCACAATCCCGTCCTTCAGTAAAACATCAGTGAAACATCAGTAGAACATCAGTGAAACATCAGTGAAACATCAGTAGAACTTCTGGTCAATAGCTAATTCTCATGGCATAACACGTCATT
Organism: Metschnikowia hawaiiensis; assembly: GCA_002370325.1. Taxonomy (NCBI): domain Eukaryota; kingdom Fungi; phylum Ascomycota; class Pichiomycetes; order Serinales; family Metschnikowiaceae; genus Metschnikowia; species Metschnikowia hawaiiensis. The sequence goes on along the minus strand of NLAM01001422.1, from coordinate 7,971 downwards.
CTTTTTTTTTTTACGAACCTCATCAAGAACATATCATACATATAAGGAATCATAGTATATTCAGCCACAATGCACTTCTTCAAGGAAAGAAAATGTTTGGTTAAGTAGCAAAAAAAATTCACTGTGAAGAAGGGGGGTTTAGGGGGTGGGAAACTGAGGGCCAGGCTGCTGAACGTGGAGGGGCAATGCCTGCGTATAAGTATGTATAAGTATGTATTAGTATGTATAAGTCTGTAGTATGTATAAGTATGTATAAGTATGTAGTATGTATAAGTATGTATTAGTATGTATAAGTATGTATAAGTATGTAGTATGTATAGGTATGTATGATCATGTGCAGGTGAAACAAGTCCTCAGCAACTACATGCAGGTGCCACCGGTTGCTATGACTTAACTATCAGGGTGTAGGGCTTTATAAAGTAAAGTTTGAATCAATTAGATTGCTTGGCGCCAAGTATTCAAGGGGACTTCAATACGAGTCATCGCTGTTCGGAACTAGACCGACTCGATACTCAATCCTAGCACTCATGAAATTATTCCTAGCACTCATGGAATTATTCCGGAAACACGCGTGGGGTGCGCCTCGCGACTATATAAGAAGGAGGTCCCGCCCATGGATTTTTACGGCCAACAATTCAGCTCAGTGGTTTCCTAGGGCTAGAAAACAAACACACCCGAATCCAAAGAAATGTCGTGGCAAGAAAGGTCCAATCTGACTAAAGGGTTAGAAACCCAATTTTCTTAAACAATTCCCGTTTTATGAGCTGACCAAGGGTTAAAGTTCCAAGCCAAGCCACTGGCACTGGCACTGGGGGTGGGGGTGGGACTGTGTGCAGGCGCATGAATTGTGCACGAGGAAAAACGGAACTTTTCAGGCCCACCCACCCGATGGAATCGGCCCAACACTTGGGACTATGGATTTCCCAGGTGCCAAGAGTTCTTTTTTACTCTTTAAAACCAAATTTGCTGGGTGGCCCGCTGTTTTTGCATGAATGCTGATGTGGTTGACCCCGGCGGCCTGCACATAACCCGGGGGTCCGAGGTGAGTGCATCTGCCCGAGGTGAGTGCATCTGCCCGTGGTGAGTGCATCTGCCCCGAGGTGAGTGCATAATCCATCAATCGAGCCATTAACCTGGAAAAAATTCCAATAGCCTGGAAAAAATCAGAGCCAATAACCTGGAAAAAATTCGTTGTGCAGTCGTTCTCGGAAATTCTTGCTCTTTACACTTCAGACAATGCAGGTGTGCCATAACCACAATCTTAGGATTTCCATTTTTGGAATGGATCACTTAATTGCCAAGGCCTGGGTTCGGAAATCAGACAATTCAAAATTGGACAATGAGATTCACAATGAGATCACACAATGGGAATCAGGTAAGGGATTCGAAAAATGATTGACGAGAAACCAGGGATTTTTCTTGGCCATGGTACAAATACCCTGGAAGACCCGTTTGAGATTGAAAAAACAAGAAACCAATGATTTTCAGCCAGGTTTTTCTCGCCCCATTTCTTGTGGCCACAACATTGGCAGTTTCTGGAGTTTCTGGAGATTCTAAAGTGTCTGGAGATTCTGGAGTTTCTAAAGTGTCTGGAGTTTCTGACCAATTAGCTGTTGACAAACCAGACGGATACCACCCCGAAACCGACCCCAACTACGTTCTTGGCGTGTTCACCAAAGAAGCCAATGGTTGGAAGCGGGTTCCCGATAATTGTCCGCTTGGTGGACCGTGTGAGTATGCATGGCTGGTGAAGGTGGTTTATACGCCGGAAACCTCTGATTTCAAGAACCTTTATTCGTGGGAATTGCGGGCACAGTACCATAACTACTATGGCCGGTACCGCGTCCAATATTACTACGATAATGTTTTGGATGGCGAAAACAAAATCAGCAATAAACGGTTTTACCGGGAGTGTCGGGGCCATGCGCCCCAAGAGGTTGTGCATAACGGCGATGCGGAGGATTGTAAGGGCTTGGTTGATTTCTATGTGATGCACGTGGATCCCAACGACCCTGAGAAACCGCTTGTTTCTGCCGAATCGGGCAAACCGCCCGTCGTGCAACTTCCTGTTCTGGAACCCATTGGGCAAAAGTACACCTTTTTCGTCAAGAGATGCGCGCGGTTCAAGCCGCTTACGGAATACAACTCCTCCGACACTTTCCGGGCTTTGGAGTTGGAGGGCCTTGGGTTCCCGATCAAGTTTGAAATCGATTCCGAGGCCAGAGCGTTCCGGCGCGTGGGCGGGGGGAAATGGTATTTCGGCATGGAAAACGGCCGGTATGGCGTGGGCGCCTCCACGAAACCAACCCGGTTACGGTTTGACCCGAAGGGCAATTTGATTGACAACTTCAACTTGTGTCTTCCGTATCCGGACTCTTTTTTTTGTCCGTACCTTTCGACGCCGGTGGCCCACGCTGGAGAAGACTGTCGGCGTGAGGAGGAAGTGTACATCATGCAGTACAAGAGAGAGATTGACTCCGAACAGGATCCCGCCGTGCCTCCTGCAAAGGGCACTCCGGGAATGGTCCCGATGTTCAAGCCTCCACCACCGCGTAAGGATCCAAAACAATGGTACCCGTTTTAGTCCCTGCCATTGGTGTGCCAAGCACAAGTGAGGGGAGATAGAATGAGGGAGAAAGGAGGGATTAAACGCAGTATTTGGAAATAAACGTTTTAACCCTTCACTGGTGTAACTCACATCATCACAGCCGTAAAGGTTCTTTGAACGGTGGTGTGAATGGGTCTGGTTTTGGTGTTTTGCGCTTTGTGCAGGACGCAACGTCACATGATCACCGTCACATTGTAAAACCGAATGGTCCAACAAACACCTATTAGTCCTTCCTCTCTAGTCCTCTATTCCTTCCTCTCTAGTACTCTATTCTATAATAACTAGTAGAACAATAAAAAAGGTATATAATAGCTGCACCAACCAGATTCTTGATATGGTTGTTTATCTCCACCATTTCGCTCGGACCTGCACATAAGCCCACGAGCGATATACATCACCTATTCTGCTTGTTAGGAATATTTTTATGAGTGCTAGGATCGAGTATCTAGTCACTATAGTTCCTAACAACAAGGAATAGTAGTCAAGTCCCCTTGACTACTGAGACGTCCCTGCCAGGGGTAGTCCCTGACTACCTGGCGCCCGGCAATACACTAGCGATGTTGCCTGGACGACCTGGCCGAAGGGGTAATAACAGGTTCGCCGAACTAGTGGAATTCCCCAGGAATTTCTCTATAAGGTGTACTACAGTTACGAATATACGAATTGATACAACTTTAACATTATAAAGTCCTAAAACCTGTTAAGTTCTAACACTGCTATGTTAAGATCATTATATATTTGTGCTATACGAAGATCAACCTATGATCAATTAGATGCAGTTCCAGCCACTTTTTATATATTCGGTTGATTGGTCGGTGGAACGGACAACTGGAGAAGCCGCACTTTTCTGTACCGCACTTTTACTGTACTATACTTTTACTGTACCGCTTTTACTGTACCCCGACTGATCTAAGCCAGTCATTTGCATGTACAAGGCAGGAGGGTCACCACCGTATTTAAAGAAATCATCAGTTCAGTTTCGCTTACGATAAGGAATTAGATTCCCAGGATTATATGAAGGATTCCAGAGATTATATACAGGATTCCCAGGCTTATATGCAGGATTCTCTAGATTACAAACAATAAATAAAATACACGCAAAGAAATGGCTCCAGAAGTCCCTTCTTACCAGAGTTCAAGGAGTTATTAAGCCAATGAGACTCACGGGCCAGATTAGAAAAGCGTTTATAGAAACGCGCATCGGTGTACTGTACTAGAGAAATGTAGCTTGAATCCGACGCTCCAACGGGATTTTGCTTGCTCTTGCCTATTCTTAGGGTCAACTCTTTTTTAAGTTCGGTGGTCTGGTGGAACCCTTTTAAAACTGACCTCGACGCAAAGAATGGATCTCTTTCCCCTGCAGACTCTTGACGATTGATGACATCGGATAAATGCGCCTTCAATACAGAGGAATGCGCCAAGCTCCATGAACACAAGGTACGTAGCAAAACCACGCGGTCCTTTGGATCATCGATCCCCTGAAGCCCCTGCTCCTCGAAACTCTTGTCGAGGAAGGGATTATGTAAAGCTGTAGGTTCTTCATACTGCAAAAGCTCTTCAGTTGAAATCTCTGGTTTAGAATCGTCCACTCTATCGTACCACTGTACTGTACTAGGGAAACGGCACCACTGTACTGTACTAGAGAAAACGGCACCAATGCAACAGACATTTTGGGGTTGACCGTGTTTTACGTGAGCGCCGTGCGACTCCTGCACGTTTTGCATGGGCCTTCCATGCCCTTGTAGTCGTTTTACGTGAGACTCTTCCAGTTGAGCTTCTACAGTCCGAATCCAGTCAATCTTCAACAGATCATTCGACGGTTCATCTGGATTTATCGGCAAACTCCTCGCCAGTTCTAACCTTTTATACTCGAACCCTTTCAAGTTAGGATCTGTTTCCGTAGATTCATCTAGGAGAAGATACACTCCCCCTGAAGTGGCGATTGGTTTGTGCCAATTCATGCTAGGGATGCCATAGGTCTCCCCCTCAAATTGAATGCACATGTAGTTTGTCCAGATGAGGACATCTTTGTCCAGATGAGGACATCTTTGTCCGGATGAGGACATCTTTGACATAGTTACGGAAGGATATCAGGAGATGTGTGTCGTCATGATTCCAACTTGGGCACTTGTGCCTACGGGTTCCCTGGCTGAGGGAACTATATAAGACAACCGACATTCACTCTAGTATAAGTAGAACAAAACAACTATTTCCAGTACTGAATATAAGACAAGCCAAGACCTCCCCTTACTCACGAGAGTTATTGGAGATCAAAGAGGTAGTCATTCCGAAACACGAAGTTGTATATGAAACAGCGCAACATGTGTGTGTGGTTTTGAGCCCGCGCTCACTCGTGTCCTGCACATACTGCCAAGTCACACTACTCGCGCTTTGCAATCACTATCGAATCTACTTGTATTGTATGAATTGCACTAATTATACCAATTACACCGATCATAACTATTTTACCTATTTTACCTAATTTCATATTTTATCAGTTACACCAAATTACACCAATTATACCGTATTTCACCGTCTTTAACCAGGATTCAGTCTCCATATTGCTGCACCCAGTATGCCAGTTTATACCAGTATTCCTCCTAGTATACACTGATTTACACCAAAGTATACAAAAAATGTACTTCTTTTAAAGTCTTATGATCAGTGGGATTAACCTCTCCATCTAAAACAATTATACTATTTTTCTGATTTTGCTGATTTTGCTGATTGTTGATCCGCCGCCCCAAAAATCTCTTCAAAATCCAGTTGATCCGGCCACTAGTCATACGCTTGTCTCACGGTAAAGCCATGTATGTCATAAAGTAGCAGGATCTTTAACAAAATCAGGTTCATCCTTAGTTTCCTTCGTAGGGTTTTTACAAGGTCCAGCACCAGGTTCATCCTTAGGTTTCTCAAGCCTTTTTCAGAAGCTTTTCTCAATCTTTTCAGTGCACTTTTCTCAGACAATCTTTTGAGGGCACATTTCTCAGACAATCTTTTCAGTGCACTTTTCAAGCAGTCTTCAACCCTAAGATTTCTCACAGTCTTATTTCCCAACCTCTCCAGCTTGAGCACCCTTGGCCAAATCTGTAACCGTAGATGGTCAAATCTGTAACCGTAGATGGTCATGAATTTTCCAACTGACACTATTTATAGATACGATCACGTGGCCCAATGACTCTAGCTTCCTGTGGGTCGATGGTTGCAAATGGGTAGTTGACTTGGCCAGTGTACTTTTCTCAGTTTTCTCGCTTTTCTCAGTTTTCTCAGTTTTCTCGCTTTTCTCGCTTTTCTCGCTTTTCATATTAATTAATTATTTCATATCTAATTCTTTATTGTGATTAATTGTACTGTGATTGATTGTATTTTCAGCAATTGGATTGTGGGGAATTCCTTCATGAACAATTCACTAGTGTGTCTTGATAATATGTATCCTTCTGATTTTATAAAACAATTAGTTTCATTAAGCAAGCGGATTCGTGTGTGGAGAACCGATTAAGGGTAAGGCCACGAATCCTACTAGATGAACAGAATCTTAATAAAATCACGTTTAAAGAGTTTTAAAGAAAACAAGCACCGGGAACAGCCTGAAACACCCTGAAACACACCTGAAACATGGACCAAATATGGATCACCCACGTTTCTGCCCTTGACTCCTTGAGGGATAAAAAGAAGAACAACGGCGTGGTGAAACGCTCAAAGGGCAAAAAAGTGACCAAGGGACCAAGGGACTAAAATGACTCGATGTAATGCACAAGTATATACTTTAGATACGGACTTCACAAGAACCCAAACACATGAATCACAAAACATAAACCCATTGATGTTGCTCCACTAATTAAGAATCTTCATTAAAACCAGGAGTATTAAAAAATATAAATTGTTTGGGGGCTATGCGGCAGAGGCCGCCTCTTTATATATACTTGACATGTTGCAAGGACGTGCATATGCAGCTGCGGGATATGAAACACCAATGTACACAAAAAGCCCCCCTCTTTCCCAAAACGGATTCTTTGCGCCCCGCGTTTTGCCACCCTGAAGGTTATATAATACTTTAGGGGCCCTCGCCCTCGGAATTGAATTGAATTGGTGAGAAAACACCCGTACACCAGACAAGGTCAGCAGAAAAAGGCACAACGCAAACCCCCTTTTTTCCATCATACTAGGATAGAAATTGGTTTGGTGGAATGCTGCAATTCCGGAGACCGTCTTGGCTTCTTAAGAGAGATAAATAGGGTATGTGGCAGGTTTTAGCATGGGTCCGCTCACCAAGGATGCACTTCCGAGGGCGACTTCCGAGGGTCAATCCGAGGGCCATTCCGAGGGTCAAGCCGAGACACCTTTTTGACCAATCAAGCGGTATGGGGCATAGTCCAAGCATACCCATTCTTAATGACAGGTTTGCCGGTCACAAAAGGCAAGGTAGTATCGTGGACATGTAGAGTAGCATCCGGGGACAATATTGTATGCAGTACAGGACTATAGTATGGTAATATGCAGTGCCACCCATGACACGAGGCAGGACGAAGAATATGCTCTTTTTTTTATGGTTAAGCAGAATTAATTATAATGGTGGAGAGCAACATGACTTTAATAGAGCCAGATTTCATGGTGCGAAGGGGTCTTTTATAGGCACATAGACTTTTTCCAGCACAATCCGCATTTTGTCCTGCACAATCAACGACGTGCGCTCAAGCCCCGCGACTAAAACAAATGCTTCTTTTAAACTACAACCAAGGGAATAAAAAAACGTGTATTTCAAAAAACTTTCTTTATGAAAAAAATGTTAAACTTCAATCGGTCCCAACTAGAAAACCAATTGCCCATATATTTGTCCTGAGGCCTGCAGATAAGATCCGTGATCCACACAGCATCCGTCCAAGCAGGGAGATCCTCCTTCTTGACCGTTTCACCTCGATGTTTTGAAGCCGACTCAGCGCATCCCCGTCTCAGCGCAGCCCGGTGGTCGTTACAGAACACGGCTCTCAAGCATGGCTCGGCAACTTCCTCGGCACTCCCGGCGTTCCAGTAAGTCAAGCACTGAATGCCCTTTTAATTCTGGTTTCTCCACTCAGGCACGACGTCGGAGTTCTTGGAGTTTGCGCCCTCTGGAGCGGCCACAGCCTGTTCCTTAGGAGCCTCGCCGAAAATCCTGGCGATTGCGGCCTCTCTGGCGGCTTCATCAGCCTGGTCGCCGAAAAGCTCGGCGNGCCTGTTCCTTAGGAGCCTCGCCGAAAATCCTGGCGATTGCGGCCTCTCTGGCGGCTTCATCAGCCTGGTCGCCGAAAAGCTCGGCGATTGCGGCCTCTCTGGCGGCGTCCTGGTCTCTCCGCTGAAGATTCTCCTGGTTTCTCCACTCAGGC
>NLAM01001416.1:0-47444 GCA_002370325.1 Metschnikowia hawaiiensis | reverse complement strand
TTTTTTTTTTTTTGGTTGTAACCTTTATACAATAAGAGGTGCATTCAAAAGCGACTTCATGTAAAACGAGTTCATTTGAAATGAGTTCATGTGAAACGAGCTCATGTGAAACGAGTTCATGTGGAGTGAAAGGGCACGGTTATTTTTGGTCGGGTGGCTATATGCAGGATAACATTGAAATTGTTCATTTTTTGCCGTAAAACAAGACAAATCAATTAAATAAAGGGATTTCCCTAAAAATACTGTTCGTGGAGTTGAAGAGCTCCAGAGTGGTCACCCAAAACACTACAAAAAGGTTCAAACGAAGTTGTTTTGGACGGAAAATCCACCAAGTCAACCTTGTTAATCTGTTTACCCCCAAAAATTTACTTTCGGTTGCGGCCATACCAAGTGGAAAATACTGTTTCCCGTCCGATCAACGTTAGTCAAGCCACTTAGGGCCACAGTGAGTAATGCAGTGGGAGACCATGTGTGAAATTGTGGTGCTGCAATCTTTTTATTTTTGATAATCCAAAATCTTTTTATAACCCCAAATCTTCCATCTTTTAAATTTTCCAAACTCCTCCAAACTCCTCCAATGTCTTTATACTTTGCTCTGGTGATTCCACTGTCCTGCACTTGGTGACTGGAAACTACCATAGATGCGCATTGGTGTTTTCGAAGACAAATAGTGACCCAGCAACCGGACAAAAAAAAAAAAAAAGAGTTTTGGGTCAATCAGGTAGGCCGAAAAGTTTCCAAATATTCACTCGTATACAAAAAATCGGTAAATGTGTCAAAAATTGGTAATTGTGTTTTTTTGGGGTGGTCCTTGGCTTCGTGCGAAACACTCGCCTACCGAATGAACCCACGTTTCCACCCAAAAAAGCAGACCAAGTGATTTTTATATTATTTTTATGTTACTTTCTATTTTCTGAATTTTGGAGCTCCACCGTTTCTTTTTTCTAGTTGAAAAAAAAAAAAAAAAACTGGACTGAATTATCAATGGCTGTGGTTTTAGTAGTTGTTTGGTAGTCAATCGACGAAATCGTAAAAAAAAAGAAAAAACCTCCCGAAAGTGAAGAGTACTGGATTTTTTTGTAAGCCATGATCATTACTGGCCATTCTACTTCACCCGTCATGTACTGTGAAAAATCTACCCATGTCGAAAAACAATTGAATAAAGGTTGATTGCATAAAAAACCTGGCTGGATAGTAAACAGTGTTCGCATAGTGAGAAAAAAANAAAGGTTGATTGCATAAAAAACCTGGCTGGATAGTAAACAGTGTTCGCATAGTGAGAAAAAAAGGTTGCATAGTGTAGTGGTTATCACTTTTGGTTCTGATCCAAACAACCCCGGTTCGAATCCGGGTGTGACCTCTTTTTTGAAGCGTTGGCTTCGGAGGATCGCGACATTCCCTTGAAAGGCTAGGATAATTGCGTCACTTTTATTTTAAGTGCCCCGGTCATTTCGGGCTGAGTGCCAATTCTTCAGCACTCCCCTAATGGACTATGCAGTTGGGAACCCGATTCTGACATTGAGAATATGCGAAACTTGATTTTTTTTATTACTATGTCGAATCTTGGACCATCGGGAAACCAGCACAACACCCCACAGACCTCTTATTCAAAGCGGAAAGATTCTAGGAAGAAACATATATTCTTCAGTTTGTCACGACTAGTTAGTAAACAAGTTATTCCGCAAACATTTTTTTAGAAAATNTTTTAATCATATATAATATTCTTTCATCATTAAGATGCATAGTAATTTCTAAACTAGCATAACCTTTATTAGGTAATATAAATGATCCATTACCATCTATAATTCCAGCGAATCATTGTATAAAACGGATATTAGAATTCTTTTTCTTATNACTAGCATAACCTTTATTAGATAATATAAATGATCCATTACCATCTATAATACCAGCTAATCATTGTATAAAACGGATATTAGAATTCTTTTTTTTACTTTGAATTGATGTACTTAACAAACGTATGGCCTCTGAGGTTCCTACTCATAAGTTTAATATTTTGGTTACCTGCGGGTTGTAATTAATCAATCCGATTTTTACTTTATCGGTATATTTAATTATATATCTTATGAATAAAGTACTAATTAATAATAATATGAGTTTCCTGCATATAGTCTGTTGCTCTCATATATAGATAAATATATATAAAGGACCATCCTTGACCAAAAAATCCAAGTCTTAATTTATTTATTTTTATACACCTAATAATAAATAAACCTTATTAAAATAAGCAAATATATATATTTGAGACTCCGACTGTACATTAAACAAGTTAATATTAAAATTACCTCATCCATTAGTGAGGCAGTCTATATTTGAGATACTTTACCCGTCCCACTAATGTTGCTATTATATTCATTTATTTTTCCTGTTAATAGTTAATAAGGCTGCACCGAAGGTGCGGGAATAAAATCAATATATAAGAAANCAGTTGGTTAAGGCGTGGTGCTAATAACGCCAAGATCAGCAGTTCGATCCTGCTAGGGACCATTTCTTTTTTCCCTTTTTTTTCAGCTAGTAATCTACAGCACTAGAGGATTCTTTTTCCACGTAGTAAAGCTCCGGATCACTCCTCAAGTTCCAATCTAAATTCCTTCGGTTCCTTCGGTAAGTACCACTTGGACGTCACCCCCGAATTCATTTTTTTCTGCGTCCTGCATATAGGCCGACAAGTATTTAGGATACTTTAACCGTACCACTAATGTTGCTATTATATTCATTTATTTTTCCTGTTAATAGTTAATAATAATAAAATCAATATATATTAACNGAGGCAGTCTATATTTGAGATACTTTACCCGTCCCACTAATGTTGCTATTATATTCATTTATTTTTCCTGTTAATAGTTAATAAGGCTGCACCGAAGGTGCGGGAATAAAATCAATATATAAGAAATAGAAATAAGGTATATATTCATTAATTTATATATTCAATATATTAAGTCTTTATTTAGTTTAGCATTTGCTTAATAATTTTTTATGACTCACGTTAAACCTCTTCCTTTATTTCCTATTTAAAATAGTATTCTCGATAAGAAAGTTTATTTTTCTATTTATGAATCCCTAGAGGAATCTCTCTAGGTGCATTAGAGTATACGAATACACAAATTGATATGACTTCTATTTTATACAGTCCACGAACCTGTTAAGCTCTAACAATTTCAGTTCCACATTAAAGAAACAACCCCATAATTCGGGGTATTCGTTACATTCACCATCCACGATTATGGATTGTGGACATGTGCAGGAATTCTTGGGACCAAGAAAAGACTTAAAAGACAAAAAAGACTAAACGAATTGACTCACTGAAATCGGGGTCAGTCACGTGAGTCCAAATCATTTTGTCTCAATATAAGGGCCTGGAATTCCACGGAAAAAAAAAAGGATCCATGACTTTGTGAGCCGGCAAATCAAGTTAAGCCGCTTTTGTTAGGTGGTTGTACTGCACATAGACAAAAACGGAAGATCCACCAATGGGTCGTTTTCAGTAGCTCCAAAAGAGTCATTGCCTGTTTGAAGCATAAAAGAAAATTTCATACAAGTGTCTGGCAAGGTTCATTACGCCATGTACTGCATATAACGACAACTACCTGCATATAAGTTAATATTTTACGGTAACGAGAGGAAATAGTGATTTCCTAGGATTAGAAAACAGACAGACCAGAATTCATATAGCGGACGTGGCACTGAAGTGCCACGGTGACTAGAGTGTTAGAAACCAATATCGTAAGACTTCCAGCTAATGAACTTTAACAGAGGTTAACAGGTAATCCTGCATATTAGTTGAATATCCTGCATATAATCCAATTACCCTGCATACAAGGGAAATATCCGACATAAACAGATATCCTCTATACCTTGTCACTACTGAATCAACAGCACCTTCGAAACAGCCTTTCCGAATCTGCAATATATAGATTTATACAGAGTCAAATAATCTAACCTTCTACATTTAATCAGTTCAACGCAGGCATAGTCTGAATATAATAGTATAGAGTCTGGCCCGAGGATCACGTGATGCAATGGTAACCAAAATTCAAAGTTCTAACCCGACAGCCATTCCAAACATCCCCCAGTCACCCAAAAAAATATCCATCTTTCAATCGTTTTGATTCGTCGTCAATGACTAACACTTTGTTTGTTTGTTTGTTTTTTTGTTTGAAAAGTGATGTTCGCGGAGGTACGGATGCGCGAGGGAAAAAACGAGCCACCCACCACTTCTTTCTTCACCATGGCCGATATCAAGCAGCAGTTCGAAGCGCTCCTGATGCTGTTCTCCAAAGGCCAGACCAGCATGTCGGAATTGGTCGACACGCGGTCCAAGCTCGAGACCCAGTACCAGGAAAACAAAATCGTGTTCGAGGAGTTTGAGTTTTTGAACGAAGACTCCAAGATCTATAAGATGACCGGGCCGGTGTTGATGCCCCAGGACTATAGCGAGGCCAAGATGAACGTCAGCAAGCGGATGGAGTTTATCCAGGGCGAGATCAAGCGGGTGGAGGACAAACTTGCCTCGGAGCAAAAGTCCTTGGAGGACACCAGAGACAAGCTCTTGCAAATCCGGAGCCAAATGTCTCAAGCCTAGAGGAATGGCTGTCCAGGCCATTCTCGAATTGACTGACAGGAGATCCATTCTCGAATTGACTGGACAGGCAATTCTCGGAATTGGCTGGACAGGAAAACCTCAGGACAGACAAGGCTGTCCAGGCAATTCTCGGAATTGACTGGACAGGAAAAACCTCAGGACAGACGAGGCTGGACAGAAATAGGCTGGACAGAAGTCACTGGACAGAAGTCACTGGACAGAAGTCACTGGACAGACCGACTGTTCAACCCATAGATCTGCTTAATGAACCATAACGAGAAGATCCCATTCACTCAATGTAACCACTTCAATGTATTGTCTATCCCCTGGCCAATTGGGACTTGATCAAGTTGACCAAGGAAATGGCATTGAAAAACGTCCACTGCTCCAACGAATTATACGAGTAGCCCAAGTTCTTCATGCCGGCCACACTAGTCTCCACAAAGTCCAATGTCTTCTGGAACCCAGCACTCGTATCCTGAAGCATGTACAATTCGGACTTGACGTAGATACTCGACAACAACAATCTCTTGGCGTACCAAGCCGAGTCGTTGGACATGTCTCCTGCATAGAAGGCCACGTCGTCACTCAAGTTGTGGAGTTCCTCCAAAGACAGCCCCATATTGTAAGGCACCACGAGCTGCGCCAACGCCCCGGAAAGCTGGCCAATCACAGGCGTGTTCATGAGAAGCCGTTGTTTGAGCAAATACGCGGCACGGTCGTATTCGTTGCCGATGGCATGGAACTCCAGCTTGGCGTCCATCACGTGAGCCTTCAACTTGTGTCTCTGCAACTTGAGCCAGAACTTCACAAGCCCAAATTCCTGCGTATGGGGAGAAGAAACCGAAACGGCACTTTGGATCGAGTCCAGGTACTCGAGTTCGGAAACGGCCTTGTTGATTGCTTGTTTGGAGAACCCGAGACTCGGCACGTGCCCCACGGCTTTGGAGAAGAGAATGGCTTCGGGCGACTTGACGTCGATGATATCGTTGGACGCAGGATGCGATGTAGAATGGTACTTTGCCTTGGAAACAGCCCCGAATCGGCCGAATGGGCCGAATGGGCCGAATGGAAATTGCATATTCTGGGGGAGGCCGGAAAGGGTTCTGGCCATGTTTTTGACCATAGAGATTTTGGACACCATTTTGGGATTTTTGGGGCTTTTTTGGGGCTTTTTTGGGGCTTTTTTGGGGCTTTTTTTGGTGCTTTTGGCGGTGTCTGAAGCTGAGGTTTGAGTCGGTGCTGATGTGTATTTTGAGATATTGCCTGACCTCGGGACCTGCATATACCGCGGGGTAGGACTTGGAAGACTTGGAAATTTCCACCCTTCTGCCCCGGTTTTTGGCTTCACCTCGCTTTCATATAAACCCTTAGCATCAGATTTTAATATTTGATGATCACCTGATTTTGTGTGGTTCCTGCATTCTGGAGTTGAAAATTGGTCGGGCCTTTGGGGTGATTCTCGGAGGCACGGGTGTCCACCCACAACTTCGCCTCGCTCTCTTCCCTTCATCAAACACCCAACCATGCTCGTATGTGAAAATAAAACTGCTCAAAATGAACTAAACCAATCATTAAAATCTTTTTTGTTGGACAATTGACTGCTTAGACCTTTTGGTTTTTTTTTGGACAATTAACTGGTGTTCACGTGATCGGTTGCTTCCATCCCAATGTTTGCCATCATACTAACCCCAGATTAAACAGTGGACGGAAGTCCAAGCTGCAAGACACACGCTTGATGATAATGAAGAAACCACGCCGATTCTTCCCAAAGTGGCCACGCACGTGACCCTCCACACCGTCTCCCACATTCTCGTGGTTCCCCAGAGTATGGCGGTGTTTTTGCAAAGCATGGCTAAAGACGGATCCTCCACAGACCCACTTGGAACCATCAACGTTGAGTACCCCGACCTTGACCCCTCTGTTCCAGAAGAAGATCAATATGATGAAGATGAGCAGCTCTATTCGGGAACCAATAATCAACTGCACTTCACCAATGCCTCGCTTCCGATAAATAGCATAGGCCCATCCGTTGTGGCCATCGAGGTCCCCCATTTCCGAAGTGAAATCACGGAAAAGCTCGTGGCAAATGAAATCGCCTCTCTTGCCATTTCTTCCAATGCCAAGGTATTGATCTTGGCTCCATGCCAGGGTCTTTTGGCGGGCTCCGTCCTTAAGTTGAACTTGCCATCCTCCGAATTCGCCTCGCTAGAACCCCTAGAACCTCCCCATTATATCAGTGGCTCCCCTGCTGCCCTTGTGTCTTGTCTTAGTGGCAGATTGGATCAGTGTGCAGTTCTAGCACTCAATGCAGAAGGCCACCGGGGGTATGAGAAGATCGATGCTGACTCATTGATGGATGCAGCTCGGCATGTTTTCCTGGCCATTGCTTTGCCTGATGCCGACCTAGCTCTCAAGCAACTCAGCAACCATGTGAGAAAACTCAACTCGGCAAACACATCTGGAATGTATCTTTAATCAAATCATTTCATGTAGATACCATGTATAGGAGCTTGATACTCATTATTCCACATTATGATCCGTTATCCAAGGATGACCCGTTATCCAAGGATGACCCATTATCCAAGGATGATCCGTTAATAATTTCAACTATGTATTGGCAGTTGAGTTCCTCATGGAAAGAAAGCAGTTCCACAACACGGAAATGGATGACGAGAAAGGCACCTGAAGGTCTCTTGGAATCAACAAGAAGTTGATGAATTGCACAGGAAACCACACACAGTAGTTGATCAACAACGTCTGCAAATACAATTTCCTCAACTTGGCAAGCGTATCGTTCCAAGTGCCGCTCTCAAGCACCATTGTTCCATAAGTAAAAAAGCAGAAGAGAGAAATGGGCAGGAAGCAAAACTGGTCCGACATCACCTTGCGAAGAACCTCCACGAACTGGGGATGTTTGGAGTATATTTGGAGGAACTTGTACCACCAGCACTGCACAAAGGCCATGATGAATCCCCAGCACATGAACCCAGCCAACCTGGCAAAATGGAAATAAGAGAGACGGACACTTGGAGTCCCTGCATGCGAGTGCTGTATTCTTGTCTGGGGCAAATCTGTATCTGATTGCCTAAGGTAATCGATGAAGCGGTCCAAATTCTCCTCATCTACATCCGAATCAGATTCAGGCAAATCAGACAATATGTGGTCATCTTGAAAAGGATTTTCGTGGATGGAGTTGGGATCCGAAATGGTTAGGTTTCCAGGGGCATTGGGAAGAGCCGAAAGTTCGTTTTCAGTCTCGGTTTGACTGGGTTCGGGGATGGAATCAGTATAAGGTCTTTGAAGGCCCGGATTGGGGTTTCGTTCAAAAGTAAATGCATTGGCAGACTCTGCTGGATTGTACACTGTGAAGGAGATTGGTGGAGCCAGCATATTAAACGATAAAAGAGCTTGGGCCAAGGACTCGGAAATGCCATACAACACCAAGTTGGTCACGATGATGGTGATAAGCGAGTTGATCATGTAGAGCTCCTTATATTTGGTGGTTAGCTTTGCAAGAAAGCCGGCCAAGATGGAGATGATCACGAGGTTAAGAGCAGTGACGTTTTTGAGCCGGACGGCATTCACAAGATCTCGAATCAGCACATGGTGAGCCGACGACGTGGTCATTTGCTTGTAGGGAAGACTGCGCCGTGATACCCACTGATAAGTAGTAGTAGGCGCGGTGCACGGGTGCGGGGCCCGGTCTATAATTATCATTTCTTCACTCAGTAAAGTCTTGGTTGTATTTGGTTGGAGAATGATGATCTTGAAATGGTGATTTCCGATTTCGGTTTTGGAACTAAACACAAATTTTGATTATGTAACGCAAAAATAAAAAATACCCTGAAATCGGGTGATTCGGGGAATGTGATAATAGCTTGGGTGGTAAAAAAGACGGGGTTGAGGGACGGAGGAAATCGCGCGTTTATATAGACATTTTGCGAAACGGCTGCAAATATCACCCCCTCCCCGCCCCCCTTAAAATCGCAAGGACCCCTAATATCGCAAGGAAAACTATTTAAACTCGCCCTCTCGCACTTTTTCTAATTATTCTTTTTCTTTTTACAGTCCCCTTTTTACAGCCCTTTCAAAGCAACCCCAAATCTATGAAGCCGTTTTGCCATGAAGCCATTTTGCCTTTAAGTCCTTTTTGCCTTTACGTCATTATTTGCCTTGAAATCATTGATTTGCCCTTGAAACCATTTATTGGGCATTTTAAGTCTTATTTGTTTTGCCCTTGAAGCCGTTTATTGGGCATTTTGAAGTTACTTAATTTGGCTATAAGTCTTGAATTTGCCTTGAAGTCTTTATTTTGCCTTTAAGTCTTTATTTGGCATTTTGAAGTTATTTATTTTGCCTTTAAGTCTTTTTTTGCCTTTTTTGCCTTGAAGCCTTTTTTGCCTTGAAGCCTTTTTGATTTGAACCCTTTTTGCCTTGAAATCATTTACCTGTCTTTAGCTTCAGTGGAAACCCAAGTCTGGGTCTAGTGTGAAGTCTCAGGAAAGTGTGCTGAATGAGTGAGAGGTAGCCAGCATTAGTACTGTGTACCACGTCTCATTAGCCTACTACATGGTACTTACCTTGGGAACATCACTACAGTGAATCTCCGTGAAATGCTACTAACTTATTTACGACTACGAGTGCCACCAGCATCATTACCTCATGGATTCATGGTACTGTCACGGATTGGTATTGGATCCTTTCAAAACACTAATATGCAGGAATATTGATATTGATACGCAGGAACATCAGTGAAGGAACAACAGGATCTCCAGAACCACATCACAACAGCTAGTTGGACTAGTTCCAGATTGCACTTTCCCAGATTGCACTCTTCCTCAAATAGGTTTCTTTACCTAAATCGTGTGGAAAACTCCGATTCCAGTCAATCTGTTTATGGTGTGTTCTATGAGGATTCTATGGTCGGTCCCTAGCCACTGCTTTTGGTCAAAAAAGGCTTTTGAAGAGAAAGCTTAATTTATGTTCCCGTTCTTCGATCCACATTTTATCTTGGAAGGTACCAAGGTTAGGAATGCGAAAAGAGCTAGATCTAGTGATCTAGATGTGGGCATTTATTGATGATAAAGGTGAATAGACTGTTCAACAAAACCCCTTGTTCTATAAAAACAGATGCAATCCAAAGCAGGTCTAGTAATAAGAAGTGAGATCTAACTATGATAATTTTGGGGGTATTTGGTGATAAGAAGAGAGGAATACGTTTGGGTCGTGCGGCGCCCATAACGCGACTAATGCCCAGTGACTACTATTTCACCAGACTGCATACTCAGCCCACAGGATGACATTCTTCCCAACACCTAGAATTCCACCATTAAATAATCGGCCATTTCTTGTTATTGGCCATGTGACCTGCTCTCCATGCAGGACCAAAAACAGTCTAATTTCCATTTTTTTTTTAATAGCAGAATCTAAATTTGTATCAATAACACGTGATAAACCAGTTTTATTGTGTAATCTAAATCTTACAATTCCAGCTCCAGATCTTAATTTAGTAGATCACTTTGGTTATATATAATATTCTTTTGTCGTTAAGATGTATAGGAATTGGACAGAAATGGAAAGAAATTGGAAAGAAATTGGACAGAAATGGGACAGAAATGGACAGAAATGGACAGGAATTGGACAGAAATGGGACAGGAGTTAGACAGACATTGGACAGAAATTGGACAGAAATGGACAGGAGTTGGACAGAAATTGGACAAAATACAAGTATTTGACAAGTAGAAGAGTGAAAGTAAATATTAACAGGTAGACAAGAGGAGGAGACAAGTGTTGTAGAATAATCTAGGAGTGCATACAACGCGTGCCCCAGAATCTACTGCCTTCGAGTCCTCCAGAGAATCTTCCTGTATATTTCAGTAAAACCAAAATTTCGTTTTCGAATGTGAAAGTGTTGTTTTTTAATGTAAAAGTTCTTTTTTGAATGTTACTGTCACAGGGTGGCATATTTAAGGTTTAATGGTGTAT
Source organism: Metschnikowia hawaiiensis (assembly GCA_002370325.1). NCBI lineage: Eukaryota > Fungi > Ascomycota > Pichiomycetes > Serinales > Metschnikowiaceae > Metschnikowia > Metschnikowia hawaiiensis. Next base: position 36,856 of record NLAM01001416.1, on the reverse strand, counting down.
GGCCACCTGTACACTTATATGCAGTACGAACAATCTCAGATGAATGGGATGGTCTCTCAAGTTCTTACTCATACTCATAAATTAAATATCACGGTGACCTGCATATTGTAAAAAATCAAACATCATTTCACTGAATCGGATAATATTGAATTATTTGTCTGCTGGATTTATCTTGGGGTCTTTAAGTCATGGCCCTTTATACTGGGCATCGCTCATAACCGGCATCCGAGAGCGTCACGTGGGGCGCGCGCCCCAATCAAAAAACTCCCATTTCTCACCTTCTCAACTCACCATAATCTCCATTTCATGTCCCACAACAAAGCATACGAGCCAATCAGAAGTGAGCCCATCACGGGAGACTACGAGCTTATTGATGTGGACCCCCACTTCAACCGCGTGGTGTCATACTTCAGAGCATCGGACTATGGAGCTTGGGCGGCCAGTACTGCTGCGTTCCCCCTCTCGCTAATTGCTTGGGAGAAGTTGGATCCTGCAGGCGGCTCGTTCAAGCAGCCGGGCAGAGTGCCAGGAAGTGCTTTAAGGGCCGCTTCGCTTTTGGGGCTTTGTGGCGGCTTTTACCTTGCATACATTAGAAGTTCCAAGCGGTTTTTGGGGTGGGCGGAAAATGCCCGGGAAGTCAAGATGGACCGTTATGAAATCAAGAAGTTGTTGTCGGAGGACAAATTGCCATACCACGAGAACGAGTCGGTGTTGGACGACCGCATGAAGGATATCTCCAACCGCAACTCGCAGTACTCGTTCACTGCCATGGCCATTTTGCCCTGGTTCAACTTGTCCTACCACCCGTACCATGGTGTGGATCTCCGCAAGTACTATGAGACCCGCCCGGGCGAGGAGAGCTGGGGGTTTACGTTGAAGCCTCTTGACGAGATCAAGAGAAAGTACGCCTCGCTGCTGGAGTAGACATGGCATGGTGAAGCCCATAATAATAAGACAAAGTATAGACGAATTGTAGACAAAGAAGTGTAGACGGAGAAGTGTAGATTTTTAGGTGAGAATCGTTGTAGATTTGGTGGAGCTGTCCTGGTTATTTCATTTATGATATACTTGTTGGCTATTCGTGGTGTACGGATCTGGTGGCCGGTGGAGTACATCGCGAAACCGCGTCTACCTACAAACATACCACCATAGCATGAGCACAGAGGACTTTTCCCACTTGCCCCCCGAGCAGAAAATCTCCCACACAGTATGGAAGGTCCGGCTCCAAGGGTACACGGAGCTTGTGCAGGAGTTCGAGAACTCGCGCAGTGAAAACGACGCCTGTTTCGCCAACTTGGCCGCCAAACCAGAACTTCTCAAATCAATCGCCACAGACCCCAACGTCGTGGCCCAGGAATCGGGCCTTTTGGCCATCACCAAGTTCCTTGAAATGGGAGCCAATGCCTCGGTGGTTTCTCGGCTCAAAAGCCACGGCACTCTCGTGCCCAGTCTCTGTGAAAAGGGCTTATCGTCAAGCCGGGCTGCAACAAAACAACACGCCATTTCGGCGCTACTACTCCTTGTGGAAATCGGCGGCCAGGCCGAATGGGTCGTGGAGCAAATGTCGCCTTATTTTGCCCATAAACTCCCCAAGTTGGTGGCGGGGTGTGTGGCGGCCACGGGGGCCATGGTGGACAATTTTGGCTGCAAGATCGTGCCCGCCAAACTCCTCCTTCCCGTGTTGAGCAAATTGTTTGGGCACGCCGATCGCACGGTGCGCGGCGAAACCACGCGGTTGGCTGTGGAAATGCGGCGCTGGGTCGGCGAGCCTTTGGACCTGCTTTTGTTGCCGGACTTGAAACCCGTGCAGCAGCGTGACTTGAAGGCGGAGTTCGACAAAATCTCCGGCGAGCCTCCGCACCAAAAAAGACTCACGCGGGACCAAAGGGATGCCGAGGAAAGGAGACAGGCGGCCCAGGCTCGAGGTGGAGCTGGTGGCAGTGGGGGGACCGAGGCCGGCGACGGGGCCAACGGGGCCTACGGGGCCAATGGCGATGTGGAGATGGAAGATGCCGAAACCGTGGACCCAATGGATCTCTTGGACCCGGTGGATGTGCTTTCCAAACTCCCCTCGGACCTTGCCACGCAAATGGCCCTGGCCAAATGGAAGGACCGCAAAGATGCGTTGGAAGAAGTGGCCGGGCAGCTCTCCAAGGCGCCGAAACTTGCTTCGGGCGACTACGCCCCGCTCATCCGGATCTTGGCCAAGTGCATGAAGGATGCCAACATCCAGGTGGTGCAGCTTGCAGCCAATGGCGTGGAGTTGTTGTGCAAGGGTCTCCGGGGGGAGTTCCTCAAGTACATGGGGCTTGTGCTTTCGCCAATGCTCGAGAGGAGCAAGGAGAAGAAACCGGCCGTGGCTGATGCCTTGGCCAACGCCTTGGACGCCCTCTTTTCTGTTTCCTCGCTTTCCGATGTGTTGGACGATACGCTTGAGGGCATGAAACACAAGACTCCGCAGGTGAAGATCTCCGCCACGAACTACCTCCAGCGGTGCTTGAAAAATACCACGGTGGTTCCCAAATCGGCCCAAATCGACCTTATAATGGAGGTGGGCGTCAAGCTCTTGTCCGACTCGCAGGAACCCATTCGCCAAGCTTCAACGGAAATGATCGGCACGCTTATGAAAATCACGGGCGAACGAGAATTGAAGGCGTTTCTTGAAAAGGTTGACGATAACCGGTTGCTGAAGGTGAAAAAGGTGTTTGAAGACGTGACGGTGAAGGCCACCAAGAGCACCAGCACCAGTGGGTCCAGTGGGTCCAGTGGGTCCATTAGGAGAGGGCCTGTTCCTGCACCCAAGGTGCCGGCTTTACGGCCGGAAACAAAGTCCAAAGAGAGCTCGGCCATTCCTAGCAAACGCCTAGCGACGTCGCCAGCCAAAAGAGACGCTTCCAGGGTGCCGGTGAAGAGTTTTACGGGCCGGCTGTTGATCTCGCCGGCCGTGGGCCTGGGTGCAGGACGCTTGGACAAACGGGACGCTCGTGAAAGTATTGGGCGGCCGGACTCTTCGTCGGTTCCTGTTTCCGTTCACAAGGAAACGGTGCAGGCATTGATGGAGGAGAACCGGGGCTTGAAGGAGAACTTGGCGCAAGCGCAAAGCGCCCAAAGCTCGTTGCACAATGAAGTGGCCAGCCTCAAAGAGGAAAACGCCTATTTCTCCGAAACGTTGCGGCAGAACCAGACGGAAATGTCCAGTGCCGGGCTCATGGTCAAGCAAAAGGATACTCAGATCATGCGGATGAGCAGCGACCTCGAAAACGCCAAGTTGAAAATCAAATCCTTGGAGCAAACCATCGAGATGTTGAAGTTGCAGCAGAGCACTGCACAGGTGCAGCCGATGCTCTCGTCGTACCCGGAGAAGTTGAGCCGGTCTCCGTTCAAGCTGCCCGAAAAGAGCCAGCAAAGGATCTCGCTGCAGGAGCTCAGCTCTCAAGTGGACCGCATGTCCATCGAGGGCAAAATGGCCACGTCGGACCGGGAAGAAGCGGCCGGGCCGAGTCTGGAATTCGAGCCCGTGGCCATCACTCGTGACTACTCGGATTCTACGGGAGACGAGGAGAATTGGAGAAAGGCATCTGCAGTGACTGCGCAGCTCAAGGCCCGTATCGAGGAAATGAAGCAAAGAAACCGGCTTTTTCAGTCGGTAAACACGTTTTCAAGCTCCGACAGTGAGGGCAGAAGACAGGGAATACCCAAGCAAGAGAGATCCAAGTGAGGAAATCCAACGGAATGTCCTGGGTTTCGGAGTATCTGGGTTTCTGGGTTCCTGGGTTCCTGGAATTCCTGGAATTCCTTGATGATCCTGGACCTTCCGGAAATGGTCAAACTGAAGGTTAATTCCGTTTTTTTACGGCAGAAATGAAGGGAACGAATTGCAGGACTGAACAAATTGGCTGAAAAAAATGGTCATATTCCAATCATGACTCGAAATGGTCAATCAATTATTGGAGGAGACAGGACCTTGAATACTGCCAAAGAGAAGTCTTAAGAGGGTTAAAAAATGAATGGTTCAAACCGACCAATGATACTGAAACTGGACTGATTGAAGGACTGGGTTTGCCGGAACAGTGCACATAACCATGGGACCAAGAACGGTACCAAGAAACAAAAAACTTGAGATCAACTTTTCTGGTTTTTATTACAATTGTCTGGTATACAGTTCTAGTCTTGAATTGTCTGATATTGTTCTATTTTGAAATTGTCTGATATTATTCTATTTTCGAAATTCTTGGTGGTGGAGTTGGTGGTGGTGGAGTTGGAGTTGTTGGTGGAGTTGATACTCGCAGCCTGCATATAACGCTCCGGACCGGCGCGAGAAAAATTTCGGCCACGGTCTACCACCAGCATGACCAAGTTAAACATCCTCGTGCCCGTCAAACGGGTGATTGACTATGCTCTCAAACCCAGAATCAACAAGGCCGGAACCGGCGTGGACACAAAAGGCATCAAGTTCAGCATGAACCCGTTTTGCGACATTGCCTTGGAAGAGTCCTTAAAGATTAGAGAGGCCAACAAGGACTTGGTGCAGAAAATCCATGCCGTCTCCATAGGCCCCACCAAGGCCCAGGACCAATTGCGGACTGCGCTTGCCAAAGGCGCCGATTCCACCACTTTGGTGGATGTGGGCGAGCAGGAAGTGGAGCCCTTGAGTGTGGCCAAGATGTTGCAGAAGGTGGCGGAGAAGGAGGGCTCCAACTTGATTATCCTTGGAAAACAAGCCATCGATGATGACGCCAACCAAACGGGGCAGATGTTGGCGGGGCTCTTGAACTGGCCGCAGGCCACCAACGCGTCCAAGGTGGAGATCTTGGGCGACCAAGTGCAGGTGACCCGGGAAGTGGACGGGGGGTCGGACACGTTGCGCGCACAATTGCCGATGATCGTGACCACGGACTTGCGGTTGAACGAGCCGCGGTACGCGTCGTTGCCCAATATCATGAAGGCCAAGAAGAAGCCGTTGGAGAAACTCAAGCCCGAGGACTTGGGCGTTTCCATCTCCTCGCGCTTGAAGACGTTGAAGGTGGAGGAGCCTCCCAAGAGAGCACCGGGGGTGATTGTCAGCAGTGTGGACGAGATGCTTGGCAAGTTGAAGGAAGCAAAGGCGATTGAATAGACACTAGTCAATATAGGGAACTAGAGCTACTATCAGTATTAACTTACAGGACCAGTAAAATGTACAGTTCCAGTTTTAATACCTTGGAGCTGGACGTGGAACTGAGGTCAAAGACTAGTACTTGAATGAGTAGGTAGTGTTCCTGTATATAAGGACTTGGTGTGTTCCTGTATATAAGGACCTGGCAGTTCCTGTAGTGTGCCTATAGTAGGACACTTAAAATAATCCGTTAGGAGCTAATAAAAAAAGTACATGCAAATCTGCTCTATGTTAATTTTCTATAGTAAATTTTTCTATAGTGAATTTTCCCGTGACTCTTCGGATCTAAAAGTGGGAATTAGAGCTCAATGTATTTTCATTTCATTCCATTTTTTCATCTTTTTCATTTTATGCTATGGATTATATGAAACATGATCCTAATCGTAATCGTTTTTATATAACAAGTGGTTTGTTCTATTCATGACTATTTTAGTAGATGTGATGATTCGCACTAGTGAGAATTTGTAGTAGCAGTAGCTGCAATGAAAGCAGCATTCTCTGCCAGTACACGCTAAGATTAATAGCAACACAAGCGGAGGCAAGTCAAAAGTGCTTGATACTACAGATACTCTAGGAGATACAGATACTATAGATACTATAGATACTATAGACACTATAGACTACAGATCCTACAGATCCTATAGATACTATAGGAGATACTCTAGTTACTCTAGATACTATTGGAGACACTATAGACTCAGGTTGCAGAGTCTCACGGAGCCTCCCAAGATCTTGTTCACTATCAATTTGTAGAGGTTCGTGGCACACATCTCCTCTCCAGAGATTTAGCTGTGCAAGTAGTAATGTTCCTGCAGGAAGCGCTCGTTCTCAAGATGCTGGGGCGAAGCAAGTGGCACCGAAACTGGTGTTTTCCAAAACACCTCGTTCAAGTTTGTTTAAGTTTGTTTTCGAAAACACCTTCAAGGCGTTTTCCCAATTTTATCCACGTCTTCCTTGTTTGGTGGGAGAATCATCTTGTCGTTGTCGTTGGATTTCTTCTCCACATTATTATGCCCCAGTAGGCGATCAGAGGCCCTCAAATGGTGTGCTTCTGGAAATCAGCAAAAACTGTATTCTTGTTAAAAAACTGTTTTCTTGTTAAAAACTGTTTTCTTGTTAAAACCTGTTTTCTTGTTAAAAAACTGATTTCTTGTTAAAACCTGTTTTCTTGTTAAAAAACTGTTTTCTTGTTAAAAACTGTTTTCTTGTTGAACATGGCCAAGTTGGCCGCAAAATCAAAGTCCTTGGATTTCTTGATCTGCTGAACATCCGAGCCCCAATCAGCCACCTTTTGGCTCTACTCCAAAGTTGCACTACGAGCCGTCGCCTTTAAATAGAATGGGACATGCTTTATTGTATTTTTATACCTTCACTTTATCATGGTTCTATATTACTCTGCTCTATTACTCTAATATACGAATCTACTCTATTACTCTATTACTCTATTAATCTACTACTCTACTACTCTATTAATCTATTAATCTATTTTCTACCACTCTATTTCTCTATTTTCTACTACTCTATTTTCTACCACTCTATTTCTCTATTTCTCTATTTCTATTTCTCTATTTCTACTATTCTACTACTCTATTACCCTATTTTCTACTATTCCTCTATTACTCTATTTCTCTATTTTCTACTTTACTACCCTACTCTACTCTAAACTCCAGTACCCTACACTAATCTACTACACTACTCTATTTTCTACTCTAAACTCCAGTACCCTACTCTACTACTCTATTACTCTATTTTCTACTATTCTACACTACTTCAAACTCTATTAATCTATTAATCTAATACTCTATTACTCTATTTCTCTATTTCTCTATTTCTCTATTTCTCTATTTCTCTATTTCTACTACTCTATTGCTCTATTAATCTACTACTCTATTTCTCTATTCCTCTATTCCTCTATTTCTCTGCTCTATGACTCTATTTTTAAATTCTACACTACGTCAAACTCTACTACTCTACTACTCTACTCTACTACCCTCTTTCTACTACACCACTTCAAACTCTATTTTCTACTACTCTACACTACTTAGGATCAGACACTATAGACTTCTACCATTATTCCAAATTAATACAAGTGGTGACAGTAAAATGGACCGTATACGAACACCTCCCCAGCAGCTCTCGGAGAAACTCTTCACGTCAATTTAATGACTACTCTATTTCTATTTCTCTATTTCTCCACTAATCTACTCTACTACTCTATTTTCTATTTCTCTATTTTCTATGATTCTACACTACTTCAAAGTCTACTACTCTACTATACTAATCTATTACACTACTCTATTACTCTACTATTCTACTACTCTACTACTCTATTATACTATTTTCTACTATTCTATTCCTCTATTTTCTATATCTCTATTTCTCTATTGCTACCATACCCTACAATTCCTGTGTACTTGGCTTGCGATGTCGCGACTCCCGCGAATCCCTAACCTCGGACGCCTAACCTCTGACCCTGACCCGGTGCGACGTGCGACCGTGTGTTGTTAATCGGTGATTTTCATGCACCTGCCGTTCCCTCCACTGCGCACCTGCCCCAATCACTATTCCTCACCACTCCTTGTAGTATCTCAATATCAAGAGTAGTATGTCAAGACCTGGAGGATGTACTGGTCTTTATATCTTAGGGTGTCCGGGTCTATATATTTCTTTTGGTGCCTGCATGCAATGCAATTCCATGAATTTAAAAAAAAAAATAGGTTTAAAAATCCAATGATAAAATTTTGGGAGTTTGGGATTTTGGGAAATTGATCCTTTGAGTTTCTCATTTTTTCAGAGACTCGCGTTTGGTTTGACGTAAATGAGTGCGAAAAAAAAGGACCATGATCAAAACCACAACAGAAAAAAGGGAACGCAATCAAGAGAACGCGGTAAAGAACGCAATAATGGGAACCGGAACGGAAAAAAGATAATCCGGCCATCCCCTTAAATTTTCATATAAAAGGACGTAATGTCCACCACCAAAAATATAAACTTGGCTTTCTTTGGGGGTTTGGGTGTAGAGTTTGGTGGCTCATGGGTGTTGTACTGCATAGACTCGTGCAACCCATTCGCGCACCACTCATCTTTTGCAATAATGAACACCCAAAATACAGAAGACAAAGACAGCAGACAAATACAGAAGACAAAAGACAAGACAAATACAGCAGACAAATACAGAAGAGAAAGACAGAAAGGAGGTTATTGAGGAGTTCAGAAAGAGAGTCTTGACAATATCCCAGAACCACCAGTACACCCTAAGACTGCTTTCGAGGACAAGGAGAGGATTGTGGAGCTGTGAGTTCTCTTTGACATCAAGATTGAAGTGGTATAGTATAGTACATTAGTATAGTCTAGTTATATAGTATATAATATTTAGGTATTGTGGTGGTACAGTAGTACAGTAGTACAGTCACATAGTGGTAGTATGTGTTAAGCTTACGCCGGTCTTGGATTCATGGAGTTTTTATGAGTTGTATATTCGCATAATACGAAAAGTAGTACGGTGCTAAGATCTTATTGAACGAGACTCTATTAAGATTAAAGAGAAACAGAAAATACGGATTGGGTGGTTTTAACGGTGCGGTGCAGGTCCCAAGAAAAAGAGAGAAGAAAAAGAGAAGAAAAAGAGAAGAAAAAGAGAAGAAAAAGAGAAGAAAAAGAGAGAAGAAAAAGAGAGAAAAAGAGGATGGACTGACCTCCAGGATGTTGGATACCGGATCACGACCTAAAGTTAAGTCCACATGGCACCAAAAATGCATTAGCGTTGGAAACATAACCGAAATCTCCAACAAGAGTTCTGAAGTGATTAGAAAAAGGTGCTTTGAAATCCAGCTCTTTCAAGCCAACTATGCATTTTCCTTCTTGATACCCACCCCACCGACTCAGACACCTTCACCAGAAACCCAGACTGGACAGCTTTAAGAAGAAACGCCATGATTCTGGACAGCCTTAAGAAGAAACGCCATGATTCTGGACAGTTAATCAAAAATCTCAGAATCGGAAACCTCAGACTGGACAGCTTCAATCAGAAAACCTGGAGCCCTTTCTTCCAAAGAAAAGTCCTTCCGAAATCTCATCCATATTCCAGTGTCTCGGATTTGTCTCGGAATTGTTGTCTCTCTTGTCTCTCTTCTTGTCTCTCTTCTTTTCTCTTTTCTTGTCTTTTCTTGTCTTTTCTTGATTCTTTTCTTGATAGCATATCAGAATAAAGTGGAGAAACAGTCGTAAGTCTCCGTTGACGAGAGCCATTGCCAACGGTCCAGTCGACGGTTTCCATCCCAAGATAAGTATAGAACGGAGTGTAGAAGTGTCTATGTCGAGCACGACAAAACATAAACCAAAACATAGACCAAAACATCAACCAAAGTACTGCTTGGTATAGTACTTGGAGAAGTTGTAGTAGAATTTGGAGTAGTAGTTAGTAGTTAGTAGTAGTTAGTAGTAGTAGCACTTCGTATAATACTAGGTAGGAGTAGTGGGTGCTAGTCCTTAGCCCCAGTCCTTAGTGCATTTCTTAGTAGTAGTAGTCTGTAGAAGTCGGTAGTCTGTAGAAGTCGGTAGTCATTAGAAGTCTGTAGTAGTAGTAGTAGTAGTAGTAGGATCAAACTTGGCGGTGTTGACCAAGGCCACTGCTTTCAACGGTCCAACCTTGCAGTTGGTTTCCGGTGAGCTCAGTGTCTCTGACGTCACCATCTCGTCTTCCATCAACTTGGGACTATAAGAAAATTGGAAATTAGAAAATTAGAAAATTAGAAAATTAGAAAATTGGAAATTGGAAAATTAGAAAATTAGAAAATTAGAAAATTGGAAAATTGGAAAATTGGAAAATTGGAAAATTGGAAATTGGAAATTGGAAAATTAGAAAACTGGAAAATTAGAGAATTAGAAAATTGGAAAATTAGAAAATTAGAAAATTAGAAAACGAGCAAACGAGCAAATGAGCAAACGAGAAAACGAGAAACTAAAAAGTCCAGAGAGTCCAGAAAGTCTAGAAAACTAGAATAGAAAAAAAAGTAGAAATCTAGAAATCTGGAAATCTAGAAATCTGGAAATCTGGAAAAAAAAGTAGACTGGAAAACAGGAAGAATGGAAAATTAGAAACTAGACAAGTAGAAATCCATGAGGAAATCATCAAATGACGAACTGATCCAATGGGGAAACGACCCAATGAGGAAATGGTCAAGTGATCAAATGAAGAAATGAACAAGTCATTCGGCCAAATCAGGAAATAAACGAGTCATTCATAAATGAGAAAGAATCAAATGAAATGAGGACAAAGTTTAGTCCTTTGGCTCGTTCACGTAGCACTATTACCCCATTTCTGACTTCAGACAAACCAGCCAATTTCCTAAGCATCTAGGTGATAACCATGGAAAGTAGACTTGAAGAAGTAATTCCACAACTTGACTTTTCCGATTTCCATACCTCAAAAAAACCGTCTATCACGATCCGTACTGCCATATAATTCACCACTTTTCCCTTTAATGCTGAATCCCGGCCGTACTCAAATTGAAGATTAAATACGGGGAACTCATTCACTAGACAGTAGAGCTCCAAGTTTCCTGCATATAGCGCATTTTGTCCGGGAAAAGAAGCCAGTGTATTTTCCACAAAAGCCACAGTAGCCCAACTGACTTAAATCTGGCCTTAAAGTCTGGTTTCAAAGTCTATTAAAGACACTTTTCCAGCCTTGGACTTGTCGTAGGCTGGATGGATCTGGCCAAGTACTCATTTCAGGTCATGTGACCGTCCACTTTAGTCATAGCAACCATGGGAAATCCTCTATAGAACTCAAAAACGATGCTCTTTTTATAGAAATGAAATTCATGGATGAAGCACGTGCGCCGGCGTGCAGAGAACAATGGACTGCAAATGAAGGTGGTGAAGGCCGGGTTGCTCGCTATATGCAGGCCGCAACACTTTTGAACAATGGCAAGGCCAGCAACCTTCGGCCAACGGTACCACCACCAAGCAAAAAACCATCTTTTCAAGGAAGACCGGTTGATTTCATCACCTAACGCTTTTTCAAAATTATTCCGGCTCAAATGGGTGACTTCATCCGCACCAGAAAATGGAACCTTTTAAAAGGCTAACCATAGACTAATCCAGATTTCACAGACTATTCCAGAATTCACGGGGTAATTCAGAATTCACAGACTATTCCAGAATTCACGGATTCACGGGCTAGTTGACGGATGATAAATTTCACGGAATTTCACGGAGTTTCACGGGTTTTCCACGGAATAATTTCTTCACGGAAGGTTATTCACGGAATTATTCACGGAATTATTCACGGAATTCTTCACGGAATAATCTCGTATGTCCGGATGATTTCCGGAATCATTCCCGGGGACTATTTAACAGACCCGTTTCCCCCTCTCCCAAACCATGCAACTATTTTTCCTTTTCCTTGTGCTTTTGGCATCTGCTTGGGCGCAAAACACGCCTCTTGTGCTTGCTAGAAAAATCGGCGACACGTTTGAGCCCGTGTCGTACTTTTCCATCCAAGACACCAGTTTCTTTTCCGCCAAGGCGTCGTCCCAAGCGCCCCCGGAGTTTGCCTTGGACCACAATGTCGCCGTGACAAAATGTCTCCCCACGCCCGGCCACCTTGGCTTTCTTGGGAACAACTTTGGGTTTGGGCCCAAGGTGGCGGCGGCGCATTTGGAGTTGGACGCAAACGGGAAAATCCTTAAGCCCCAGATCTTTTGGTGTGTTTACCCCGGCATCAATTATGAGCGGTACACGTCGGAGTCGGTGTCGGCAGACTTTTGCTATGATGCAGGGCTCCACCTCTTGCCTTTGGAAGCCATATAAATAGAGTGTCGCGCTCCATTCCATGCACTTTTACCCCAAAATAAGGACCAAATTAGGACCAAATTAAGGACCAATTCAAGGACCAATTTAAGGACCAATTAAGGACCAATTAGGGACAAATTAGGACCAGGGTTTAAATGATGTTGGAGGAATTTGTATGGACCGTGATTGATTCTTGCATTATTGTTATGAGCCCTGGGAGTCTCGTTTGGTTATGAGCCCGCGTTCGCACCACCACCACCACCAATCTCAGCGTGCACTGGGCTCTATAAAGCATCAACAACCCATTGGAAAGTCAAAAAGTGAACAATAGAAGAATAAAAGTTCTTATTTTATAATTCTCCTTCCTTTCTTCAAAAAATTGCTTTCTCCATTAAATCACTTTCTCCATATTGAGTAAGGTATTCTGTAATTTTTTTTTTTTCGATTTCGTGGATCAACACCTAACAACTACTACCGTAGCCGTTGATAATTCAATCCACTTTCTTTTTTTGGCGGAGAAAACCTCACTGGAGCATCGTTGGTCTCGATTGACTTTTGTTCGGTGGAGACCAACGATGCTTTTCGCGACGAAAAAAAAAAAAAAAAAGAACCCAGTGCCACCACGCAATCCACCATCCTTAGGCATAGGAGGCGTCCACATTGTCCACATTATGGATCCCCAAAAACCTCAACCCATCCAACGTCACCCAAAGTCCAATAGTCTTCTCCCAAAGTTCAAAGTCTTTTCCAAAGTCCAATAGTCTTCTCCAAAGTCCAATAAGTCTCTTACTCCTTTCTTTAAAACATACCTTCTTTTTGCGAGATTTGATTCTGTTAAGTATGTTTTGTGGTGTTAAACCGGAATAGATTTCTTAGCTCAAGAGGACCACCACTAAAGAATGCCAAATCACCCACAAGTCAATCCTTGTACCATAAACACTGAAGACCATCACCGACGGTACACTGTAGGAGAGAGTACACTGTAGGAAATATGACACTAGTGAAATATGAGTAGAGCTTATTGTGCGCTAATGAAATAAGTGGTAGTGATGTAAATAAATAAGAGAGTGATAAAAAAGGATGATAAAATGAAGGGGGAGGGGGGAACCTGCGTTTATATATTGCGATGGTTGCAATTTGGTGCGGGGGTTTGCCAAGGTGCATATCGGGTGGCGACATGCGCGTGCATTGGCTGCAATTCCAAAAGAATATATAAGGACGCGATCCCCACAGAATACCTCCCCATACTTTTTAGAATTTTCTTTCTTCCTTTCTTCCTTTCTTCCTTTCTTCCGTTCTTCCTTTCTTCCTTTCTTCCTTTCTTCCTTTCTTCCTTTCTTCCTTTCTTCCTTTCTTCCTTTCTTCCTTCCTTCCTTTCCTTCCTTTCCTTCCTTTCCTTTCCTTTTCCTTTCCCGGTGAAGTATGGCTGAATGAGTGGACTGCCGATGAATAGTCTGGACACAAGCTAACCATGGAATTGTCCAAAGTCCTTATGTTCAAGAGGACTAACACTACGAATACGAGATGATTTAAAGCTAGGTCATACATTGAATTATCAAGAAAAATGAAGGCATGATAAACAGATTTTTTGATTCATGTCATGCTGGCAATAGAGGTATCAACCACGACTCTGCCCTCGGTTGAAACCTTCCCAAACCGCAGCGAACCTGCTATCCTGGTACGGCTTACACTGACTAGCAGTAATTGACTAGCAGTAATTGACTAGCAGTATTTGACTAGCAGGAATTTGACTAGCAGTGAAAATGACGTCATTCAGACATGTGGTAGGTCCGTCAAGCACTAGTTGGCGGGCCAGAGGGGTTTTCAATGGGACTCTCGGGATGGAATGGTCAATGGCTGCACGTGCATCCACCACCCCTCTTGTCCTCCCAATTCTCCAACCCTCTGGTCCTCCCAATTCTCCAACCCTCTGGTCCTGCCAATTCTCCGAATCTCCAAGGTCACAGGCACAAATGTTTGTTCCAAAGGTTCCACAACGGGAACCACCAGTGATTGACGATTTGATACGGAGTCTCCGTCTCTGTCTCCGTCTCCATCTCCGTCTCCGTCTCCTTCTCCGTCTGTGGCCTGGCTTTTCTTGAAATTTCTTGAAATTCACATCGGCAAGTGTTTCCAAGAAACAACTCCCTTCCACCGATATTCTCTGTTGACTTGTCTCTGTTGACTTGTGGAGGTGATCCACTAAGTTCAATGTTGTCCCCGACTTCTGAGAAACATATACACTTTTCTGGTGTACATTTTCTGCCCCCATTTCATGATTTTTGGTGAATGACTTGAAGTCACACACGAGGGGCGTTTCGATTGACGATTGGTACTTTTTTTGTACTTCTGTCTGAGCCAAAGACTGGGCATTTTCTGCTGGCACGGGAATAGCCTTCTAGCACAGGAACAGTCTTCAGGTCATCACGAGTCCCAAGGCCTTTGGCAAAAAAAAATGGTGGTTCACTGGCAGAAATGATGATTCATCCTTTTGCAGTGGAGCATATAGCACCACGATGAATCCTTGGAAGTTGAATCCTTGGAAGTTGAATCCTTGGAAGTTGAATCCTGGAAGTTGAATCCTTGAAGTGGGAAATTCACTTGAACTTTTTTCCTGAAGTCGAATCCTGGAAGTTGGACTTTTAAGCTCTTTTTCTGGAATTTGGAGATTGAGAAGGTGCACTGGGAAATCTGTCCTGCACAACTCTGTCCTGCACAGCTCGGTGCAGCCCCGCGGCCAAGTCAGCGAGAGGTCACGAAAAGGAGTTTAGGGGTCCTGGCCAGACCCACCACGGGATTTTTAAACGGGAAAAGGCTGTGCATGAACCAAGAGACTTGCTGGCATGTTCCGGTTCTGGTTCTGGTCTGACATATAAAAATCCAATGAGATTAGAAATCCGGCATATAATGCGGGAACCACGGGACATTTGACTCCGAGCATAGATTCCCCACCGTGCGTTCCCATTTCCATGCCATTTCCCCCATTTTATTTCTTGTTGACGATAATTTCAATGACTTGGAGATGAGTCCTGAGAGGCTTTGGTTGAAGGTGACCATGTGACGTGTTGAAACGAGTCACGGGTCCGCGTGCATGTGCAGGAAATGCATCATGGGGTATCCAATACAATGGTCAACCGTGGCATTTGGCAAGGTTGGAACACGTCCAGGGAAGCAAGGCCGGATTTGGAAGCTCCGGATTTGGAAGCTCCCGATTTGGAAGCGTCGGAGTTGGAAGGGTGTCTTTTTCCCTTTATCGGCACCGCTATAAAAGCTTTTCCTTTTAAACGTCCACTTCCTTCCTGCCAAATGCAATTCTTCCTCCTTGCTCTTGTCATGGCGGCGGTGGCCGCGGCAGATAGTATCTCGCCGCTAGCCTTTTTCGCCTTGGTCGACAGCGAGTTGGTGCCGCTTTTCCGCAAGCAAGGCGAGCGGTTCAACTTCTTCTCCAGCCGAAACTGGTTCGAGTCGTTCCCCGAGTTCACCCTCCACAACGGCCAGGCGTTCACCCACGACACCGATGTCCCCGGGTACGTTGGGTTCCAGGGCCCGGTGTTTGTGTTTGGCAAGTACGTGGTCAAGACGGTGTTTGAGTTTGACCGCTTCATGAAAATCATCAACCACAACTTCTTCATCTGCGACCATCCGTATAACCGGGCACGGCTGATTTTGAACATCAACCTCTTTGGCGAGGTGTGTGAGAAGATCGAGATCTTTCTCTTGCCTTTTAGCGAGGCCACGCACGAGGCGTCCCGCGTGGAAGGCTATTCGTCCTCGCAATGTATCCAATTCTTTCTTACCAACGATTCCCATGTGGAAATCCACTAGAAGGCCTGGCCAAAGAAAGACATTCCATGGAAGTCCGAGAGTCCGAGAGTCCGAGAGTCCGAGAGTCCGAGAGTCCGAGAGTCCGAGAGTCCATGAGAGTCCACAAGAGTCCACGAAAGTCCATGCTCTATTTGCACCGGTCTATGCAGGAGAGCTATAACCAGTTCCAAGGTTAGGTCCCAGGTTTGGTCCCAGGATAGGTCCCAGGTTAGTCCGAACAGGCGTAAATGGTGGGTGGTCGGACCTGCCATTGGTTTAGCCTTCCAATTGGCTATAGATGCCAAGTATGCTTTTGTCCGAAAAAAAAAGGCTTTAATGTTTTTTTCTTTCACAAGATTATAAAACCACGTTAACCTTGACAATGACCAATTCATCACTGGTCCTGGCCCCCGAAGTGTGGAGCACTAGGGCTTTTTCCACAACTTCCGGATTTCCCCTAAATATGTTTCTTTTAATCTATGATCATTTCTTGTTAATAAGGTCCATTGCAAATTGGTCGAATGGGGAATAACATCTTTTTCCTAACAAATAGTTGGAACCATCCACTTTTGACCCAGGAACCTTTAGCCAATTGCAAATGGAGTTTGGTGTCTGCACACCTTTATATTCGTAAGTGTGCCGACGGTCGTTGAAAAAAACATGCTTCAACTCACAATGAATTGTTAAAGGGTTTGCTTCAAGTTCCTTAGTCCAGCCACACCAACTCATAAACTGATGTATAACCGTCCATGTATTTCTGTACTTCCCAATCGAGAGACCGAAGAGACTGAAAGAGACTGAAAGAGACTGAAAGAGACTGAAAGAGACTGAATCTGAAGGGAAACTGAAGAAGACTTTTATAGAAAATCAGGTTGTTCCTGTCTATAGTCTCCAGCACTTGACTCCATCACTGACTCAATCACTGACACCAATTGGTCTCTCCTCAATAGCCTAAGGTCTTGGCCCAGTGGATAATTTTCCATGATCAAATCAACAACGTTTTTCAAAAGAACAACAGTTTTCAAATGAACAACGGTTTTAAAAGAAATGAAGGGGAATGACGGTTTTGAAATGTGGAAAAGAATAATTTTTTAAAAAATTTTAGAGGGGGGGAATGGCTCTATTTATATTCCTCGCAAAGGCCCCCCTGCGCGATTTACAGCCATCGATTTACAGCCACCGATTTACAGCCACCCGCGCTGCAACATACGAATAGGGAAACCCGCATTGGCCAATCTTTCCATCTTTTATATGTCCATCTTCTTAAATGTACTTTTTTTATATGTACATTTCTTTATATGTCTATCTTTTTATCTTTTATATGTCCATCTTTTTAAATGTACATCTTTTTTATGTCTAAAAAACTATAAATATGACTCTATAGTGTAGCCTGCATATATCGCTGTGGGACTAGAATCGTTGGGATACCTTGGAATTGTCTCTCAACAACTATAGTAATTTTGGATCCTGGTAGTCACGTTGTATTCCTATTCTTTCAAAGTGGTACTGGAAAAACTCTCTTTTCACTCGGATGAACTAAGCTGAATGGATCCCAGGAATCAATGGACCCGTACCTCCCCTCTTATAGTCCCTTTTGGTCCCGTAAACCCCCTCTTAAATAGTCCCTTTTAGGTCCCTTTTAGTCCCTTTTTAGTCCCTTTCTGGACCCGTAAATCCCTTCTTAAATAGGCCCCTTTTGGTCCCTTTCTGAACCCTTTCAGTCCCTTTTGGTCCCTCTCAAATAGTCCCTTTTTGGTCTCCTTTTAGTCCCTTTTAGTCCCTTTTTGGACCCGTTTAGGTCCCTTTCTGGACCATTTTAGTCCCTTTTGGACCCTTTTTAGTCCCCTTTTGGACCCCTTCTTAGTCCCTTTTAGTCCTTTAGTCCTTTTTGGCCCTTTTAGTCCTTTTAGTCCCTTCCTGAAGCTCCTTGAATCAAGTCCCCGTAAAATCACACTGTTCCTTCAAAGAAAGCGTTGATTGGTTACAATTCCTTTAGGCACTCCCCTCAAATCATCAACACACATGGAAGTTTTCCTATAAGCCGGAAAAGTCAAAGTGGAATTTTTAAAAAGATTTCTTTGAATCCACTTTCAACTTGAAATCCTCTTTTCAAATTCCTATGAATCTTTGCAGTCTTTGAATGATTCTGGTGGACTCATGGGAGTATGAGGTCGATGTGATCATGGTGTGGCCGAAAAGGGTAATACCCAAAAAATTCAATAACAACGTTTCAAAATCTCAGTAAAATGTCTCAAAATTTCAGTAACAATGTCTCAAAATTTTAATGGGCTGTTTCAAAATTTTTAGTGGGCTGTTTCAATGGCTGTTGCAAGGCAATGAGAATGGATCAACACTGGGCTTTGGCTTACCCCGGATCCGCGGCTTATGTGCAGGCCGCGAGCACCCCACTTAAACTCTCCCCTCACTCCACCACGAAAACCAGAACCATTCTTCTTCCTTTCCTTTCCTTTCCTTTCCTTTCTTTTCCTTTCCTTTCCTTTCCCTTTCCCTTTCCTTTCCTTTTACTTTCAAGGCATAAACCTTTCCTTTTTTTTGACCTCGGACTGCACTCAGAGTCCCCATAACCTTCCCTATCTCCATGTCTGTTGCTGTTGCTGCCCGGTTCCTTGACGAGAAACTCGGGAAATGGCACCATGAAAAACCGCTTGTTTTGGGCATCTCCGGCCCCCAAGGCGGAGGCAAGCTGTACCTTGCCCAGAAACTTCTCCTGCACCTTGCGGAAACCCACCCCAAACTCCGTTGTGTGGGCGTGCTGATTGACGACTTTTACCTCCTGCATAGCGACCAGGAGAAGGTTTCAGCCAAGGCTCGTGCAAGCGGCAACTTTGTCTTGGACGGCCGTGGGTTGCCAGGAACCCACGATGTGCAATTGGCCTTGGACGTGATGCACAAGTTGGTCAACCGGGAACCTTGCAAAGTGCCGGTGTATGATAAGAGTGCATATAGCGGCGCGGGGGACCGGACACCTGCTAACCAATGGCAGCTGGTGGAGGAACCGGGCGTGGATGTGGTGATCTTCGAAGGCTGGTTCACGGGCTTTTCGGCCATCGACGATGCCTCTTTTCCCTCGGCATACTTCTCCAGCGACCCTTCGGGCGTGGTGGCCCGAAGCTCCATGCACCATTTGCAGGACATCAACCGCGACCTCCGAAGCTATGAGGCCCTCTGGCACTTTTTCGACTTGTTTGTGTTTTTGCAAGCACAGCAGTTGGACTATATCTACCGCTGGCGCCAGCAGCAGGAAACACACTTGAAGGCAACGGCTGGTCTGGGAATGACCGACGACCAGGTGGCGGCCTTTGTACGCAGGTACATGCCCATGTACCACCTCTATTACTGGCGTATGTGCAGACAAGGCGTTTTGCCTGCGGGCCAAAACCTTCGGATCCAGGTGGATCTTGATCGAGCAGTGGTGGGTTCCGAGGAGGTGTAAAACCAACAACCACACTAGACAAAACATGGATCAGTTGCGGGTGTAAACCCCAATAAGGCAACAACCATCGAGAAATGGGTTAATGAGGGGTAACCTTGGTTTTGGTTATAGAACTTCCAAGCTTTTCGGGCTCTTCCTGGTCCTCCACTGTAGCTTCAGTTTCTCCATTGTAGCTCCAGTTTCTTCATTGTAGATTCATCTCCATTGGAGACTTCTTCAAGTACCTTCTCGGGAGCATATCACCCAATGAATCTCCTCCAGGTGCAATTCCCAAAAACAAATAAAGTCGACCCTGAAGGGGGATTCTCTAGACCGGCAGAGCCTTTTCCATTTGGACAGCCAGACTCGGCCAAAATAGGTATTCTACCTTTGAAAAGGCCTTTGAAACCGATTGCTCCAACTGGAATCACTAGGACCCTGGAAATTGCACCCTTATTGGAAGCAGGTTCCCCCCTCGACCCTCCGAATAGTTCTAGCTGCCCCCATTTTCTCCATTCTTGAACCTTAACGTGTTCTGGTTGATTAGGTAGACGGATTTAGATCCGGCAAAAAATGCCATCAAAACTGAAGAACAAAGATGTTCAATTAGAGGTTTGGGAATGGGAGTATATTTGGAAGGAATGGGTAAATATTTGAAAGGAATGGGTAAATATTTGAAAGGAGTGGGGTCAGTATTCGAAAGGAATGGAAGTAAATGTTAAAAGGGGTGGGAATAAAAATTTGGGGGGTGAGAATTATGGGGGGGAAGGTCGCCTTTTATAGACAAATCCTCTTTTTTCCCCCGCCCTGTTTATTTGCAGCCACCAGCCATGCAGGAGTGGCGAGCACCGAAATATATAAAGACACCGCACTCCCCCCCCCTGGTTCAGAAAAAAGTTAATTTTTTTATTCCTCATTTAATGACAGCATTTGGTGGCAACCAGAAAAAAACTTTTTGATCTCTAAACATGCAAATCTCCGTGGCCGCATAGATAAAGTGTTTTGGGTATACCATTGGCCAATTATGGTGATACACCCAGGGTTCTAGCCAAACTGTTGAGTGAACCTGGGGAAAAAGAGGAAGATTACAAAATACCCAAAAAGGAGAAGTTGGGCGAATTGGTGCTTTGAGTTGGTGCTTTGAGTTGGTGCTTTGGAGTCGGTGCTTTGGAGTCGGTGCTTTGGAGTCGGTGTTTTGAGTGGCTCCTCGATTACACGACCAATCACCTTAGGGATCGACTTGGGTGTCTGTTAAGCCAAGGTCACGTTAATAACCCCTCTTTGCGTGATCTCCATCGTCTTCTTTCTGAATGGTCTCCTGACTGTCTAACAGAAGTGATCCGTGGTTTTTTTTTTTGGGTTAAGAGAGCTACTTTGGGGGTCCGGGTCCCTGCAGATTTCTAAGGCTGTCTCTTGTTCTACTGCACCTTTTCTTACCTCACATTGATCATTGACTTCTCCAGAGAAACTCATCAGTCTTGGTATCAGCCTAAAACTTGTTTAAGGAGAGTGAACCATTACGGAAAAACCCGTTTCATGGTTTGGAGGAATACTATTGGTTCCCGTTGTTACCGTCGACCTTTGAGACAAAGAACGGTAAAAACCCCAAACAATACTCTGAAGTATCCTGCACTCATGATATAAAGGGTTTCATGGTGTACAGGGGGTATCATGGTACATCACCCAGAATAGTGTTATTCTCACGAACCATGGTAAGTTTATAAAGATTTGCATTCATAATACGGACCATATAATTACGACTATGAGGATCATATAGCGTAGTATTAAATAACAACAGCACTGTCTCTATATATATATATATGTATGTATGTATGTATGTATGTATGTATGTATATGCAGTACAGTCGTGCGGAGCACATAAAATGTCTAACTAAATGCGTCTTGTCCAATTCTCGTCTTTTCAACAATGACTAGTATCTTTTCAATGACTAGTATCTTTTCAATGACTAGTCTCTTCAATGGCTAGTCTCTTCTTCAACGAACACTTTCTCCTACGCGACTTCGATAGTTGTTTATTGAACGCCATTGACGACAGACACTGACTGATGATTGATATCTAATGGCAGCCCCATTCTAAACCCATTGCCAATGAGCCATAGAGCCCATCATAGCAGCAGCAGGCTCAGACCTGGTAATCTTCCGGGTAAAAGATCAAGCGCTCCACGCCCGACTCCGTCAAGATGACCATTCGAATCACACCTCCCGACAGCCCGTCCCACTTGATGGCCTCAGCAAGCGCCGACTTGATGAACTGCACACAGTCGTCCTTCTCCATTTGCGGGCGGAAGTTCTTATCACACCATCCATAGATGAACGTGGAGCCCGAGCCAGCAATGGCATACTCCTGCTCGTGCATCGAGCCGCCAATGGGAATCAGGTAAACCGACCCCTTGTTCTTGTGGTCGTACCCGGCACAAATAATGCCCGCCGTCAAGCCGTCCTTGTTGTTATAACAGATCTCCTGGAAAATGGAGGCCGCCACACTGGTGGGCGGCGTCTGGCCCGCCGGCAACTGGACCGAGTACAATTGCAATTGGTACTTGACAACGTCCGCCACCGCCTGTGTGTCTGCCGCCGACCCCGACCGGCAGCAGTAGATGGTGTCGTGGATCTGGGTCAACTTGTCCAGCACGCGGTTGGCAATGTAGGTTCCGGTGGTTGTGCGGGAGTCGGCGCCGAGAATCACGCCGTCCTTGAATTTGACGGCCATGATCGACGTGCCTAGCGACACCTCGCCTTTTTTGAGGTGGTTGATGTCCACTGAGATTCCGTTCATTGGTGTTGGGGTGGAGTGCAGTGGAGTGAACGCCACTTGAGGGTAACGCCGCGATGTCCACATGCAGGAGGGGAACATCAGTACATCAACACATCAGTACATCAGTACACCACCGCACAACGTCCCTCCCATAAATTCACCTGCCTTTTTTCCACCGCACCCTCCACCGCACCCTCCGCACGTCCCACCGCACCCTTCGCACCTCGCACCAGACCCTCTCTCCATTCATTTCCCATGAATTAAATTCACTTTTTCGATTCTGTACTAACTATTTGGGAAATCAGTACACCATAGATTCGTACACCAGTACATTCTACACCAGTACATTCCTACATTCGTACACCAGTACATTCGTACATTCGTATATTTTGAATGGGCATGGCGAGTCACCGCTCAACACTTGATGTCAAGTTTGAAAAGCCGAAAAAGAAGGAGACCCATCTCTGGTATTTTTAACCGGCTCGAACGGGAATTACCATTTAGGACACAAATTCCTATGAAATGGACCAATTTAGCTTTTTTAGGACAAACACTGCCATTTTTAGGACAGAAAAGGACAACTATGGACAGAACATTTTAGCATTTAAGGACAAAATTACCGTTTAGGGACAGAAACTTCCATTTACGGACAAAACTACCGTTTGCGGACAAAACTACCGATTACGGACAAAACCTACCGATTACGGACAAAACCTACCGATTACGGACAAAATTACCGATTACGGACAAAAATGGCTACTTCTTGGGTCTGGACCTATCCTGAGCTAACCAGACACTAGACACTAGACACTAGACACTAGACAATGTACATTAGACAATGGACACTAGACATTAGACAGAACTAGACAGAACTAGACATTAGACGATAGACACTAAAGAATGGACATTAGACACTGGACAAAACTGGACAAAACTGGACAAAACCGGACACTGGACACTGGACAAATTTAAATACTAAGCAATGGACATTAGGATCTAGACACTAGAAGCCGGACAAAAATGGACAAAACCGGACACTAGACATTAGACATTAGACACTCATATATATATATATATATATGTTTATTCGTAACTATAAACTAAACTACGAATTTTGGCGGAGAAAACCGTTGGACGGTGTAAAACTCCGTAAGTGTGCTTAAAGCTTAATGGAAATGAAGAAAATGAGGGACGCGCGTGGACAAAACTTTAATCACACTAGAATCGTCGTCGATACGACGGTTTCCAGTATGAAATGTTTTTTCGCCTTGTCTCTGGGTCAATGGTGAATCTTTGTCTGTGTCTTCCCTTTTGGGGTCTTCGATCCTCCTTTTGTCGCTTTTCGATCCTCTTTTGTCGGTTTTCGATCCTCTTTTGGTGGTTTTCGGTGTCAAAGAGTTTTGACTAGGAAAGAGATCGAGCTTGGAGAAGTCCGAGTCGGCGTTGCCAATGCCTTGTCCATTGACCGGACCTCTAAAAATGGGGCTCTTTCCAAATGAACTGGGATGGTGCATCAAAAAGTGGCGGGCCCTTTCTGGTAAATTTTGTGGAGTAGGGAATTCCACGACGGACAGTAAGATCCTGCTGGGAAAGCAATACCCGTTGGAATATTCTGAATGCACTGGGCACTGGAATCATTGTTGCATTGTACCTTTTTGGCCGCGAATGACCAACCTGCACCCACGCCAATTTCACCAAGAGCGTGACCCAGACAAAGGAATGGGTCAACCAGTTTTGACCCCAAAAATTGGGTTGGAAAGAAGGTGGCAAGAGTCCAGTATTGCCAACTTTTGGAAGTTCAAATTCTTGGTGAAAATGGAAAATGGAAAATGGTAAGGTGAACCCCAAGAATTTGCACAGCCAGAAGATGGAAAAAAAGCGGAATGGCAGATCTGGGTTTGCTGGATCGGACAACTCCATTGATGAGGCACTTGGGTTATTTTGAATGGCCAACGATTCATATGGGGAGTCAGGTGCAGGACTCGTGGCCACATCATTGCTTTTCCCACCCGGTGCAATTTAACCTCAAGGCCCCATTGTGAGCTCAAGCCGGGGTATATAAGAGCTCGTCAAGACGCTCCAAAGATGAACCCCACTAACGATTTGAAACAAGCATTTCTCTTCTTTTCCAAATCACTTCTTTTTTCCAACATCTGATCATGAAATTGACCTATCTTCTGGCCTTCCTCTTCGCGGCCACTGCGTGTGCCCATATTGGAAACTTCTTTGTCATAGTCAACGGCAGATACAGAGAGCTCCGCAGAGTCTTAAACGGCAACCTTGATCAGATTGCCACGGGCCACATCCGGTTTCCCGAAGCGTCCTTTCTTCAAATGGAGAACGGCGTGGTCAGTTACATCGACTATGACGACAACAAGAAGGAGTACGTCTTTGGCAAAGTTGGCGACGAACTCAAGTTCCGTCCCAAAGGGACCATCACTCCTTTCAAAGTGGATATCGGGGACAGCTGGAAGGTGAAGAATGTCAAGATTCAATTGTGTGGAACCACTTGGAAACCACTTCGTGAGCTTGGCTTCTCAGGCAAGGAGAGCGGCTCTTCTTGTACTCCGCAGCAGTTGTACTTTGTGGAAGCCATGGTCTAGGCAGTTTGTTCTTGCAGGGAGGATTTGAAGAGGGCTGTCTGAAGGTAACGCCTTGGGTATGACTCTAGAGTTCTCGTTGAATGGCCACACGGAGTATGTAATCAGAAAACATTTAATAAAGTTGGAAGGAGGGCTTTTCAAAAGAAAAAGTGGGTTGTAGAAATAATGCGAGGGGGAGGGGCTCTTTATATATTGAAGAGTGCGCGATTTAAATGGCGATTTATGGCGATTCAAATGGCTGCAATTTAACAGGGCGTATGCGCGCGCGCATGCGTGAAAACATATATAAAGGCATTCCCCCCCTCACATTTCCTCCATATTTTTTACCATATTCACTCCTTATTTTTTACCACATTCGCTCTATATTTTTTACCCATCAAAACCCAGGTTCTTTCTCAATCACGATAAATGTGCTGAGGTCAATCCCTAATTGGAACACCAGAACATAATCATAGGGATGTGAGGTCCAGGTTGTTTTCTTGAACTTGGGCCAGAAATATGGCCAGTCCACGTGAGGGCTTAAATCCTGGATGGTTTGACTAGTGACGTATTGCTTCTCTTTGATTTTAAGCTGTTTGCTTCGACTCTTAAAGAGATCGGGTCCGCTTTTAAAGAGAGTGGGTCCGGTTTTTGGGGCTTCCATGACTTCTGCGGTTGTTGTTTGGCCCCTGAAATCGACCCACCCGTCCAAAACGTGCCCGTTCCTGGCAACACATTCACCAATAAACAACGACGGATTTTCAGAGTCAATAAGGGATCATTTAGAAGTATCACAGTTATTAATAGTTTATTAGGAGGTTGAGTGAGACTTGGTGGCGCGCGCGTTCTAAGGTGCAGGACCTCCTGTATATACACACGACATACGCATTATCACCACCAACCACGCACTCCCATAAATTGCACACCACTTGTTCTTCTTTAGCTTGAGACCACTTTTGACTCTTGTCCTTAGCATTTGCCTTGGAAATAAGCCTCTGGAACTGCAGATAGTACCCTCTGGACCTGCAGACAATACCTTCTGGACCTGCACCTACTACCCCTCTGGACCTGCACCGACTACCCCTCCAGTGCCTCTACCCCCAACTCACCAACTCAACTGGTACTGATCCTGATTATTCCTTTATCCTTTTTGTTACCTCCGTTTTTGACCCGTTGAGAATCATGAAATTGTGGTTGCTATTATTTGTTGTGGGGGCGTTAAGTATGAGTCTAGACCTTGGGCTCGGCTCGGAGTTGTTGGAGCATGTGCAGAACGACCCGGTGGTCAGCCACTTGGTGGAGTTTGAAATCAGCCAGGGCGAGTTCCAACAACCGGCAGTTACGCTAGGGGTGTTGAAAATGGCGCTTTTCGAGTCGGCAGCCCCGGTCACGTGCGCCCATTTCGTGAAAAATGCCAAGGCCATTTATAAAGGTTCCGTGTTCCACCGCATCATCCAGGACTTCATGGTGCAAGGAGGCGGTATGAGGATGGCGGGCGATGGCCGCTTGGAAACTGTGGAGTTCGACCGCTTTGACGATGAGCCCTTTGTGCTTTCCCACGATAAGTTGGGCCGCTTGTCCATGGCCAATGCCGGGCCCAACACCAACGGGTGCCAGTTCTTCATCACCACGGGGCCCAAGACGCCGCATTTGGACGGCAAGCACGTGGTGTTTGGCCAGTTGGTGGCGGGCTTTGATGTGTTGCTGGCCATGAACTCCGTGGCCGTGCAGGACTCGGCCCCGGTGACCCCGGTGTACATTCTGAAGGTCTCGGTCTCGGAGGTGGCTTCCCATTCGGTGCTGAGCGTGGAGCCGGTCTCGCTGGGCTACTCGTTCTTGATGTTTTTCTGTGTCCTTGCCACGGCCGCCTATGGGCTCCACCGCTACACCTCTCGCCGTCTGTTTGTCGATCTCTCCAGCTTCAAGATTTGATCAAAAGATGAAGACACATTCGAAGGAGGAAGACACATTCGAAGGACAAAGGCTCAATTGAAAAAGCCCAACTGAAAAAAGTGAAGGTGATGAAAATTGAGATGGTCTGCTCGCTTCCAGAGCCTCTGCTCAAGCTAAATGCAAAAGAGCTCACTCTGGTCTTGGTCAATGATCCAATGATTCAATGATTCGATTCAATGTTTCAACGATTCGATTCCCTGATTCAATGATTCAATGATCTGTCTGATTCAATGACTCAATGATTCAATGATTCGATTCAATTGTCGGATTCACTGACTCAAAGATTCAATTGTGGGATTCACAGATTTGTTCCAATGATCCCAATGGTCTGTCTGATTGACAAGAGGCGAGACTGAAGTTCTTATTGATACCGTTAAGCTTCTGTGAAGTGAAAGAAGGTGCCAATGTACCTTGTTCTATCGGATCAACCTGCAGGAAAATTGCCAAGATGCTTGCATAGTCTATGACTTATGTATAAGTGGTCCGGTGCCGGATATAAGCTCAAGATGATGGCTTAAGATTTTTGAGCCATGACAGATCATTGTTTGAGCCATGTTACTGGGTCTCAGTATCAATGAGTGGTTTCCATTGATTAGGACCGTATCTGAACATGATCATAAATAGGTATATAATGCAAACATGGGATGTACATTATCAATGATTGTTTCCTTTGGAATCTTACAAATGTTTCCGTTAAATGGATGTTAATATGAATCTTTGTATGGATCTTTGTATGGATATATTGAATGGACGGTCTATGGATGGTCACGTGGATGTTTTCACGTGAATATCACGTGGATCTCACGCGAGTGTCACGTGACCGTGACACTCACGCACATCAACCCATCACTCCATCACAGCCATGTCCGAGTACCCCATTGTGGAGGTGAAGAACCTCCCGTACGATGCATCGACGCAGCTGCTCCATGAATTGGTTTCCAAGTTTGGAACCGTCCACCAGCTCCGCATCTCCGACGGCTCCGCGCCCCAGGGCACCTGTTTCGTGGTGTACACCTCCATGGACGGTGCACTCAAGGCCGCCAAGGACATCAACGGCATCAACTTCCACAACCGTTACTTGGTAGCCAAGCTTTTCGTGCCGCCTCTGTCAAGTTAGTATAGTGCAATTTTCAATGCCCCTTTGCCAGACCAGTCGCTGGATCCCCGATGACTTCCTGGTCAGAAGCTCCCTGTTTAGTTAAAACTCCCTGTTGAACCTCCATTTTGAGTATAAACTCCATGTTGAGTATAAACTCCTTGTTAAGAATCCCTGTTCAGTTAAAAGTCCATGTTTATATAAAACTTCCTTTTAGTTAAACTCCCTTTTAGTTAAACTCCCTTTTAGTTAAACTCCCTGTTCAGCTAAATCTCCATGTTCAGCTAAATCTCCGTGTTTAGTCGGAACTCCCTGTTAAAACTCCCTGTTTAGTTAGAACCCTATATTTATATAAAACTTCATGTTGAGTTGAAACTTCATGTTTAGTTAAGGCTCCCTGTTAAAACTCCCGGTTAAAACTCCCTGTTAAAACTTCCTCTTCATATAAAACCTCCTGTTTAGTATAAACTCCCTCTTCATATAAAACTCCGTTTAAATAAAACTGTACTTCAGTTCATGAAATCTCCAAGTGTAAATTTTCAGAATCCTATACTCTTTGAAACTTGGAGCACGGCCTCAAAGACGGGCCCTGGAAGACCGGGCCTCAAAGACCGGGGCTCAAAGACCGGGGCTAAAAGACCAGAGTTTTATCATTGTCAAGACAATCCCCTTTATCCAGTTTCTTTCAACACTCTCCAATCACTCATCCTAAAGCACTCAACGCTTTTCTGTAGGTATGGAGAAAAGAGAAGTTTGAAGAAAAGGAAATGGAAAGCATGAATATTGATAAACGGAAATGAAGATTTCAGGGACGAATATTTGGATTTGGAACTTGTAGTTTTGAAGTTCGAGCCCCGAGGAAATGAAGTTTTGAAGGTTCGTTTGAAGGTTCGTTTGAAGGTTCGCTTGAAGGTTTTGTTGGAAGGTTTTGTTGGAAGGTTTCTTTTGGAGTATGAAACTTGAAGAAAGAATCTTAAAATTCAAAGAGAAAAGGAATCGGATAGATTGACTGGTTGAGAGAGTGAGGTTAGAAAAAAAATTAATGATTAGTGAGGGTCGGGGGGCTCGCCTTTTATAAGCAAATTCTTACCCCGCCCCGTTTATTTGCAGCCACCTGCCATGCAGGAGCAAAAAGCTGCGAAACATATAAAGGCACCGCACCCCCCCCCTCTTAAAAAACATCCTCTTTTTTTACAACGATACAACGATACAACAATACAACAATACAACAATACAACAATACACGTGATTCCAAGAAGGCTTTTATTGCTTCTTTTAGTCTGGATTCGTATGGGTTGGTTTGGAGCCGCATGGCTGAAGAAGGGCCATTCGTGACCTCCAATTCATGTCCCAAAAGGGAATCAGCCAGAGACAGTCCAAGGAAAAAACAAGGGATGAAGTTCAAGAAATTTTGATCAAGAAACTTTTGATTAAGGGATAAAAATTAAGAGGAACAGGGCAAGAAAATGCTCAACGGAAGTTCAGGGAAGTATAGTCAAAGTCAAGCTAAAACAGTGAACCTGGCAGGTTTTTGTCGATGGCAATACCTCTCTACCAGGAGATAATGCGTGCTACTGACTTACAAATTGACTTATGACTTATGACTCATGATTTATTGATTCATTGATTTATTGATTTATTGATTTATTGATTTATTGATTTATTGATTTATTGATTTATTGATTTATTGATTTATGACTTATGACTTACTGAATGAGTGTTCTTAGCTACTTGTGATCTCAAACACCTAACTGTTTGAGAAACTGGATGTCCTTGAACATATGAACAAAGTATAAGGATTACCTGGCGAAGTCCTGGATGTTACTGGTATACAATTGCCCTGATGTTGGTATACAATTGCCCTGATGTTGGTATACAATTGTTTGATCTACAGTTACTGTGTTGACTGTGCTAACTGATGAGGTTGCTTTTTGGTGAATACCTAGTTACTGGAGGTTCGCTTTGATGCCGTTCCACTGAATCAAAAGCAGAGTGGAATCGTTTGGGTGACAATCAGTTCCTTATTTCTTAATGGACAAGTCCACAAGAGTCAAGGCATAGTAACTCAAGAAACCGGCAAACACAAAAGCAGAAATCTTGTTTACTTTCGACCAATAACTCTTTGCCAGGTACTTGTACTTGACATAGACTTTTGTGCTGGCCAAGTCGTCAAAGAGGTTGGAGAAATGAAGCGTGACCTTCACGTGCCCGTTGGCGACATCGAGGTAACTTCTCTCGGTCCCCAAACTGGCCTCTTCGGATTCCACAATGGCTCCGGCACTGATGTACTCGGCATTCTCGGGCAAATAAAACGACACCGAGACATCATCATAATAGATGTTTTTCAAGGAGCTCAACAATGGGAACTGAGCCACATAGGTGCCTGGTTCATCATTCATCTCGTGCACGAGCGACTCCAAGTGGTTTGTCCAGCCCATGGTGAAGTTGTACTTCCAGCCACCGAAAAGTGGGAACCGGGGCACCAACACAAGGTGGTTTTTGGCCTGCTGGTGAGTGGTCACCATACCGACCTTGTCGGTGAAATAATAGTCGGTGAAAGGAGCCTTGGAGTCGATTGGGAACTCCAATTGCGAGAGGGCAAAGTGGTTCTTCAACAACTCATAACGGCCAATCATCCAGTCACTACGAGAGTAACCGGACTTCAATTCTGCTCCGTTATTGATGATCTCATAATAATCTTCGGTTTGAACCACGTCGATATCGGAAGCAGGCAACCAAAAGGCCCTATCCAAACGCACAGCCCTTGTGATTGGCCGGTTGTGGTCATATAAGAACCCCAACGGCTGGATGGCGTATGCAGGAACAACCTTTTTGATGGGTCCATAAGTAAGGGCTCCGGCGTCCTTCTCCACGTGGGCCTTCAATTCGGGCAAATTGGGAGTGGTGACATCATCCACAAGCTGCAATTCCATTTCCTGGCCCTTGGTGAGACCGGTGAAGGTCAACGAGTACTCCTGGGTGGAGTACGGCGAGAAGCAGTACTTGTTCAATTGGAGCAACATTTTCTGCGTGTCTTTCATATCGATCTTGGCAGGGTATGCTTGGATGGTGTTGGCATACACATAGGTGACCTTGAATTCAATCAGGCTGCCTGGAGCAATTGGGTAGGGGAAGTCCACGGAATATACGCCCAGTTGCATGCGAGTGGGCTGGATTTTGAAGTTGGTGTCGGAGAGTTTCGCCGTGACAAAGGAAACGTTTTTGATGGCGTCGAAGCCGTCGTTGACCATGAACACGTATCTTTGTTGGGGGCTGGGCGAGGTGTTTTTGGCCTCGAGCAAGTCCTCCTCCCTGACATACGGCCGCGAGAGGTCCACAGAGCGGTAGTAGCGAGTGTTTTCCCAGAGCGACGAATCAATGGCCACTTGGGCAGACACGGCGGCGAAAAGGGCCACCCATAGGGAGACGACTCGATAAAGCATGGGGTTGGAGAGGTGAGGTGAGGTGGCATTTGAGAAGGATTGAGCGCGGGTCACGTGGTGAAGGGCGCGTGGCTAAGGGCACGTGGCTAAGGGCACGTGCGCGATCACGTGCAATGCCACTCAAACCCCATTTCACCTTTTTTGTCTCCCCTGCCGTCTCTCCAACCCATTCCCCCCGTTCCCCGCGAGTCTATCTTTCTATCTTTGCTACCGTTTGTCTGTCTCTGCTACTTTCTGTTTTCTGTTGTTATTGGTTGATTGGCTCTTGTTGTGTGCAGGACAGTGGTTGTGGTTACGATTTTCATGGTCTCAACATAATTGAAAATGTCGGCATTTCAAGAATTTGGGACATTGTGAGATTGGGATTGGGATTTGAGGTACTGGGTACTGGACTACTGTGGGCTCATAACCCCAGAATCGGCCAGTGCCACTAGACACATTATGGGTTCCGCACGACCTGTGGCAATACCCCAAATTAACATCCATTTTGGAGTCTGTCAGTTTTTCAGTCTTCCTCTTATGAACCTGAGATTCAAGGAGCTGGCCATACTAAGTGCCAAGGTTTACGGAGAGGACTAATCTTCTGGTCTAGACACGACCACTTTTCAGAAGACTGTACAGGGCATCGTTGCCTGCAGGATGATACAGTCTTGAGTTTTCTGTAGTGCATGGATCAGGAGTAAATTCTTGAAGGAACATTTTCTGGTCGAAAGTCATTGTGTAGGGTTGATGGGTAGTGTGGTAATCTTGAGTATGGTGTAGTGCATGGATTCGCCCCAAGGGACCAGAGTGGTAATTACTTCCTAAAGCGGAAACACCTCTCGTAAAGGCGGAACTGATTTCCCAAAATAGTAATCCATTAAGGTATTGGGTCCTGCGAATAAAATAAATCTCCATTGGTGTGTCCTGCAGACAAGTGCTTTCGTCCAGTCCAACCCCAGTCAGTCCAGTCAGTCCAGTCAGTCCAGTCAGTCAAGTCAGTCCAGTGCAGTGGGTCCAATATACAGTCCAGTCCAAACCCCAGTGCAGTATACAGTCCGATTTTGTCCAATTGTCCAATTTGTCCAATTCTGTCCAATTGTCTAATTCTGTCTTTGTCTAATTCTGTCCAGTTCTGTCCAATTTTGTCCAATTTTGTCCTTGTCCAATTCTGTCTCTGTCCATTCTGTCCTTGTCTTTGTCCATTTTGTCTGCAGCGATTCTGATTTGGTGCGCGCGATCTCACCTCCGCGCGCGTTGCCGCTGTTTATTTTCTCTTGCTTTTTCATCCTCAATCAACTCGAGCCGGAGTTTGAGCCACTGACCAATCACCTTTCGAACATCGTTGCGGCGGATTCCCCTGAAACCACCCTGAAACATTCCTGAAACATTCCGGTCTGAAACAATCCTGAAACAATCCTGAAACAGATCCTCAGCGCTTCATTGCTGAAACACATCCACAGCTCTAACACCTGAAACATCTGAATCATCCGAAACAGCTCTAACACCTGAAACATCGGAAACATCTGAAACACCTGAAACATCTCTGAAACGCCAGAAAACAGAATTAGAGTTCAAATCCAGAGTCAGTCCAGATTTCTCGCCTTTGTCTTAGAATCTAGGCAGTTACATCGAATTTGAGTCTGTCACTACCATTCTCCTTTGAACCCGTTACCAGTTTCGGTACTTCATTGGGCTATTCGTGTCAATTCCTCTGGTCCTCATACTACTGTTGAACTAGTCTTTACGTGGTTACAAGTTAAGTTAAGTTAAGTTAAGTTAAATACTAGATCTCGAAATGTCGTTTCAGGATCTTATTCCCGTGGTCAACAAGCTCCAGGATATCGTCACCACCACGCAATTGTCCGACATCGACTTGCCGATTCTTGCGGTGGTGGGCTCGCAGTCGTGTGGCAAATCGTCGGTGTTGGAGAACATTGTGGGCAAGGACTTTCTCCCCCGCGGAACGGGCATTGTTACCCGGAGACCCTTGGTGTTGCAGTTGATCAACATCAAGAAGGACGACCCTATAGTGACTGCCAATGGGTATAGTCCCGGGGCAACCGTGGGCAACGGCACGGGCCTGGACTCTGATAATGGGTCGCGGGAGATTAATTTGGAGGAGCATTTAAGGAAACACGCGCAGAGCAATTCCGCATCTTCCAGCTCATCTGCTTTTTCTTCTGGTTCCGACGATGTGGAGTGGGGGGAGTTTTTGCATGTTCCGGGCAAGAGGTTCTACGATTTCCACGACATCCGGGCGGAGATCGAGGCGGAAACCGCTCGGATTGCGGGGAAAAACAAGGGCATTTCGCGTCTTCCCATCAACTTGAAGGTGTACTCGACCAAAGTGCTCAATTTGACGTTGGTGGACTTGCCGGGGCTTACCAAGATCCCCATTGGCGACCAGCCCTCGGATATCGAGAAGCAGACCCGTAGCTTGATCATGGAGTACGTGACCAAGCCCAACTGCATCATCTTGGCCGTTTCGCCCGCCAACGTGGACTTGG
The DNA here is from genome assembly GCA_002370325.1 of Metschnikowia hawaiiensis. NCBI lineage: Eukaryota > Fungi > Ascomycota > Pichiomycetes > Serinales > Metschnikowiaceae > Metschnikowia > Metschnikowia hawaiiensis. The sequence continues at coordinate 3,327 of NLAM01001416.1, read as the reverse complement.
TCAACTCCGAGTCCTTGAAACTCGCCAGGCAGGTGGACCCCACGGGAAAGAGAACCGTGGGCATTCTCTCCAAGATCGATTTGATGGACCAGGGCACCAACGCGCTCGATATCTTGAAGGGCAATGTGTACCCCTTGAACCTCGGGTTTATTGGCGTGGTCAACCGGTCGCAGCAGGATATCCAGGAGAACAAGTCGTTGGACGACTCGTTGAGGGCCGAACAGCAATTCTTCGTCAACCACCCTGCGTATAGGGCCATTGCCAAGAAGTGTGGCACGCGGTACTTATCGCAGACGTTGAACAAGATCTTGATGCACCATATCCGGGACCGGTTGCCAGATATCAAGGCCAAGCTCAATACCTTGATGAGCCAGGCCGAACAGGAGTTGGCTTCTTACGGGGAAGTGCCATCGTTGGAGGCCACCAAGGAAGGCCGGTGTGCGCTTCTCTTGAGCTTGATGACCAAGTTTGCCAATAGCTTTGTGAGTTCCGTGGACGGAACGTCGCTCAACAACGTGCTGATCAAGGAGCTTTGCGGCGGAGCTCGGATCTACTACATTTTCAACGAGATGTTTGGCTCTCTGTTGGCGCAGATCAACCCAACTCATAACCTTTCCATTAAGGATATCCGCACGGCGATCCGCAACTCGCTGGGCCCCAGACCGTCGCTTTTCGTGCCGGAGCTTGCGTTTGACTTGTTGGTCAAGCCGCAGATCAAGTTGTTGGAGGACCCTTCTCGCCGGTGTGTGGAGATGGTGTACGAGGAGCTCATGAAGATTGTCCACAGCATCTGCAACGCTGCCGGCGACTTGGAGATGAACAGATACCCCCGGCTCCAGGCCAAGCTCATTGAGGTTGTGTCGGACTTGCTCCGCGAGAGATTGGGCCCCACCATCAAGTATGTGGAGTCCATGATCGACATCCAGCAGGCGTACATCAACACCAACCACCCCAACTTTGTCGGGGCCGCGGAGGCCATGTCTATTGTGGTTGAGGAGAGACGCAAGCAACGAGAGCATGAGCAGACGTCCAAGTTGCGTCTTGCCACGCAGAAGATCTTGAGGAAGACCAAGTTGGAGAAGGAGTTTGAGGAGCAGGCACTGGACCAAGAGGACGACGACGAGGAGAAAAAAGCCGGGCTTGATATCAGCCAGGTGGACGACGAGGCCAAGCCGTCCAAGCACAAGAGATCGGACTCCAACAAAACCAACATGTCGTTCCAGTCGGAGTCCACGCACCAGGAAACGTACTTCAACTACTTTTTCGGCCGAGACCCCGTGATGCACCAGCAACACATGCAAACGCAAGCACAGTTGAACCCTACACCATTCAAATACCCACAGAGCGATGATGGGGTTCAGTTCAACCAGAACTTCATGAACAATGGGGTTTTGCACGACTTCAAAGATATGCACCTTGGAGAAAACGGGAACGGGCCAAAAGAGCACGAGAACCACCAGGAAGAGATTGCCGAGCTCAACGAACGAGAGCAATTGGAGTGTGAGTTGATCCGCCGCTTGATAGTGTCGTACTTTGGCATTGTGCGGGAAATCGTCCAGGACCAGGTGCCCAAGTCCATCATGTGCTTGTTGGTCAACTACATCAAGGTGCACATCCAGAACCGGCTCGTGGTCAAGCTCTACAACGAAAACTACTTCGACGACTTGTTGAAGGAGGACGAGACCATCCAGATGGAGAGGGAGAAGTGCTTGGCCTTGTTGAAAACCTACCGGGAAGCCTCACGGGTTATTAGCGAGGTGGTGTAAGGAAACCACTCATGTATAAAGTATAAATGTATAGATCAGTATAGATCAGTATCAGTATAGATTACTTAACATAGAGAGCTATTTTAGGGTTGGATAGAATACTCGATAAAGTGACAGAAATGGTCACGTGACTGGGCCTTTTCTCCCGTGTCAAAACCGTTACTTTGGTGTAGCCCATTTGGGGCTACCACCATTGGAAAGAGGAGGTTTGGGTGGATCAGAAACGCCTATAACCCCATTTTGGCCGAAATTTACGTGTTTCATGGTTTCCCCCACTTTGAAAAATGGGGAATCGGCACGTGACCAGCGCTTCAAAACGTAACCACTCCTTCAGTTTCCAACCTCTCCAAAAAGTGGTTGGTGTTTCGGATACCGGTGAGCTCGGAGTACCTCCCATACTAATTACATAATTTAAACTCAACAATTCAATTTTGGAAAAAATACCGTTCATTGCGCTCTGTAGCCTTCAAAAGAGACAATTCTGGAAAACAACTAATAGATTTGGAATCCTGAAACTCGCCTCTTTCCAACAAGTCTACTTTCGGACCACCAAGTGCCCGTTCCAGACACCCAATAGTCCCGTCCAACGCGCTTCTACCTCCTTTCAAAAACCCGGTTTTCCACTTTTCCCAAAACTCTCCCCACCATTATAATACCCAAACTCTGCGCTATCTAAAACACTAATAACCTCAAAATCGATATTTTGAAACTTGTTTTGAAATCTCAGAGTTAAATCGAACAATGAGCCAGGGTGAGCGGCCCCATAGTTAAGAGCTATGCAGGATAAGTCACCTGACTGCAGGCACGTTACCATTTCACTCCAAGCCACAACTACTCCTTCAATACACCAAAATTCCAGAATCTTCTTATTAAAATCGACTTCTACGACAAAATCTAACCTACCATACTAATTTGACACCTATAACCCTTAAAACCATCGAGAAATTCCAAAATGTTCAATCCAATTAGTCCATGTTCCCATTTAAACATATATTTAAGATTTTTATGGTGTATGAATTTCTTTGAATTAGTCGATTTGCAAAAAACAAATAATGTATATATATATATTTATTTAAGGACTAGTTTATGACATATGAAATTTGTATATTAAGTTATAAAATCATACCTTTTAACATTCACACTTTTTTTAGGCACTTGTTTTTTTTTTGCCGATCCATTCCTAAATCCCTAAAGCGGGATTTCTGTTTTCTGATTTTCTGATTTTCTGATTTTCTGATTTTCTGATTTTCTGCAAACACGGAGTACCTATATTTTACAAAGAGCCTGGTGTACATCGACAAATTGGTGCTCCCCAGGCTGTCCATCAAGTTCTTGTACTTTAGTGACGACAAGTTGAGTGTCCTCTTCATACTACAGAAGAACTTTGGGTTCATTCTGGCCCGTTTTTCCAAGGCAGATACTTTCCTCTGTGACTTCCTAACAAAGAATATGAACCACTGGATCGACTCTGCCCCTGTGACGTTGACGTGTGCCGAAATAGAGGGAAGACTCCAAGAGGAAGCCCAAAGGAGAGATACTTCCCACATGTCTTCAGAGAAGC
>NLAM01001414.1:331-28956 GCA_002370325.1 Metschnikowia hawaiiensis | reverse complement strand
TTTTTTTTTCTACCACTCTCTTTATCATTATTTACATCACCCACCACTCATTACATTAGCGGGCAACAAGCTCTACTCATATTTCACTAGTGTCATATTTCCAGTGTACTCGATCTCCTACAGTGTACTCTCTCCTACAGTGTACTCTCTCCTACAGTGTACCCTATTTCCTATAGTGTACCATCGGTGATGGTCTTCAGTGATTGTGATACAAGGATTGACTTTTGTGGGTGATTTGGCATTCTTTAGTGCTATTCCCCTTGATCTAAGAGATCTATTCCGGTTTAACACCACAAAACATATTTAACAGAATTCAATCTCATAAGAAAGGTATGTATCAAGGAAAGGAATATAAGACTATTGACTTTGGAGAAGACTATTGACTTTGGAGAAGACTATTGAACTTTGTGGTGATGTCGAATGAGTTGAGGTTTGGATCGATTCTGTGGTGGCACTGGATGTCGCGAAAAGCATCGTCGGTTTCGGCCCATCTCTATTCGGGTGAGGCCTCGTATTGGTTCAGTGAAGTTTTCTCTGCCAAAAAAAAAAAAAAAACTTCAAGGTTGATTAAATTAATTGCCATTCTCAGCATGTTTTTTTTTTAAAGAGATTAAGTTTGTGGAATATAAAGCTTTCTTTTTCTATAGATGAGATTCTATTTCATTTCGGGGGTTTTTCTTTTATATGAGTGGATCGCGGAGTTCATCGGTTTCGCTGCTTAGATGAGTGTTTTTCCACGGATTCCTTATAACCACGGAAGCCTTTAATTTAAGCAAAGGATAACTACTGAGAAATGAACTCAGAGAAATGAAGTCAGCTTAAAATCTTGATTTCTAGGGTTGGATCCGGATATAATGTCTTGGGAGTGCGAGGCTCATAAACGAAGAGACGTTAAAAAAAAACCAGATGTGCGGGTGCTCCTTTCTATGAAGTCTGTATATATTGATGGAGAAACCAAGAGCACGTGCCTCGAAACAAGAGATTTCGGGACCTTTTTGGTAAGAATTAAATTTTAGCTTGCCAAAAAGTTTGGAGGTTGCTAAGAGGTTTGGAGGTCGCTAAGAGGTTCGGGAAGGAGCGCTTATCTGCAGGTTTCCAACGAATATTTTTTTTTTTTTTTGGGAAAACTCCAGAAAAAGACCTAGAAAGAGACTTGTATATTAACCAGTTACTGTATTGTTTAGAAGACATGACTATAATTTACTGAGACGAATTAGAGTAAAACTAGCCCCGATTAAATGCATCATAGCTTATATACAGGCGTGTCTTTATGTGCAGGTCGGCTGGGGGCGGGGGGGTATGTATCTCGACATCCAGTAACGACAGTCCCCCGAATTTGGGCCCCAAATTTGGGCACCACTTTGTTACCATTCCAAGAAATATGTAAATTCAGTTTCAGCCCTTTTGGCCAAATGGTTGGCTGGAAACATCCCTTTCCTCGTGCACTACTGTATGCACTACTGTATGCACCTGCACATAGACTGCATGGCCCATCTACACTTACAAATGAATCTACACCTACACTAAATCTTTAACTAAGTCTATTTCTCCATCCCCAAATCTATATCTCCATCCCTAACTCTATATCGGTCTGCATCAAGAGGTATAAGAGCGAGATCTTAGGGTGTACTGGGTCCCTCAGACACTGGATTCGAATAAACAGCTGATCTAAACTATTTATGAGTCTCAAGACCTGTTTCATCTAACAGTGTAACTGTATGGACTATTTGATAGAGTATTATGGAGTATGGAGTATGGAGTATGGAGTATGGAGGATGGAGTATGGAGGATGGAGGATGGAGGATGGAGGATGGAGGATGGAGGATGGAGTATGGAGTAGTTGATGGTGCAGGACAATGAGGTGCGCGCATTGACGCGAGCTCCGAAAACGAGCCCAGAAAACGAGCTCAGAGACGAGAACGACAACTCTAGCTTTTGCAGCACACACGCCACGCCTGCGCCTTTGAGATGTCGTTTTATGTGTCTGCGCCGGGGAAGGCGATTCTTTTCGGCGAACACCTGGCCGTGTACGGCAAACCGGCCATTGCGGCGGCGTTGTCGCTTCGCGCGTACATGCTCGTGGAGCCCATGGAAGATGAGGATGCTGGGAAAATAGAGTTGTTTTTTCCCGATATGGACATCCGGGCTTCGTGGACGGTGCTGGAGCTTCCGTGGGCAGAGGTGGAGCGGTATTTGGAGTACGACTCCGCCAAGCGGCCCCTCCCACCGTCGGAACTCGTGCCGGAAATCTTACGGGCTTTGGAAGCTCCTCTTCGCTCCTGCACACCGGGCCTCCCCTACTCTGCCTGCAGGTGCTTCCTATACATGTATATGAGTATGTGCAGTGCCTCCTGTGGGGGTAATCGTTTTTCCGTCCGTTCAACGGTTCCGATTGGTGCTGGTTTGGGATCTTCGGCTGCCGTGTCCGTGTGCTTATCTGCAGGCATGGCCCTAGTGGGCAATCACGTGCCGCGCCCAACCCCACCAAATTCCACCCCCCAACAAAACCCCCCAAAACCCTCCATTTTTTGCGACCTAATTGATCTGTGGGCGTTCATTGGCGAAAAGTGTTTCCATGGAAATCCCTCGGGAATTGATAATGCGGTGGCCACGTATGGTGGAGCGGTGTTGTACCAGCGTGCACACAAGGCCGGCGTGCGTCGGAACTTGCCGGAATTCCCCGAGTTGGCTCTTTTGCTTACCAATACAAAAGTCCCGCGGAGCACGGCGACGTTGGTTGGCCACGTGGCGGAACAAAATCGCCAGTTTCCTGAAATCAGTGGCTCCATTCTTGATGCCATGGGCCACATTGTGCAGGACGCGCATGCCACCATGCAGGCCGTCCCGCTTGATCGGGCCCGCTTACGCCAATTGGTGTCGATAAACCATGGTTTATTGGTATCGTTGGGCGTGTCTCACCCAAGTCTTGAGCAAGTGAAAATCGTGGCTGATCGGGCCGGTGTGGGCGCTACAAAATTGACTGGAGCTGGTGGTGGTGGGTGTGCGCTTACCATTTTGGAGGATGGCGTGGCCCAAACAAAAGTTCAAGCCGTTTGTAACGAATTCGACGCCATGGGCTTGGAAACGTTTACTACGGCGTTGGGAGGTAAGGGTGTGGGCATGCTTTTGCCGACTCCAGTGACAAAACAGTACTTTACGCTGGCGGCCGTGGCGGGGCTCGTAACCAGAGACTCCATCGAGGCTGCTATTGGTCCTTCCTCAATTGCTGGATGGGAGTACTGGTAAAATTTACCATGCAGGAGTCTAATAATCATCATGTAATATTTCAATTGGAAAAAAATGTACGTTTGCTTATATGCAGGAGCATAATATTTTCTTTATTTATTGGTTTTTGATGGCTGTAGCATTTTCAAAAGCACTTTTACATACAAACTAGTAAAAGTAGACTCTGTAATATTGATAATTCGAAATGTATGGATCAGTGTGGCCGATTTCTGGAAGAAATGTCCTATATGCAGGCCGCATCATATTCCATTGTTTTTAGCCACTCAACCGACCAATATATTTAGTCTATCCCCAAATAACTAGTGTGGGAATCCGAAGTAGTAGGTGAAGCAAATTGGAATTGTGAAATTGGGATGGGAGGTGTATTACGGGCTCAGAGAAGGGTTTGCACGTGCCACTCACGTGACCGGGGACCCCCCGGAATGGCCAGTTCCGGGGCTTATATCCAGTTCCGACCTATTGACTCAGGTTGTTTTATCCTCCCCCCCAAAAAACATTTTACGTCGCAGTCAATTGTATTCGACTCTTTATATTTTCGTCAGCAACATTTGTTAAAGAGAAGCTGGGATCGAGTGTGTGGCAGGAGATACACGGAGTAAGCTGATGGTCACGTGATACATTATATACAGGTCAGAGGCTATGTGCAGTCCACAGTATATACAGTCCAAGTAGTATTAGTATACATAAGTTCTAGTCCCTAGATAGTGTCTCCCCAAACCATGGGCTCCTCAGATTCCCCGGTTAAACTCCACCACCATTGGCTCACCCAGATCATCCTTCAACTCGTGGAACTTCTCCTCCAAGGCCGAAACGCTGATCTGGCGTCTCTGTGGAAACACCGCCAAGGCAAACGGCAAGGCCACCAAAGAAGTGGCGAAAATCAAGCCGATATTCACGGCGGTTTCCACGAGTTTCAGTTTCCCCCGCAAAAACCGGGACTTCTGGAGCCGCACAAGCAACAACGGCGGAATCACCATAATGGGCGTGGCATTGATCACACGACTAGCCGCCGTTTCCCCCACCGCGTGCCAAGCCGCCGTTTGAGACGAGCCCAAGTCCAGCCCATCTTTTCCGAAGACGGAAATGCCCTTTTTCAACTCTTCACTGCGCATAAGAAACACATTGGCGATTCCGGCGGAAACAACCGCTGCAAACGGCACCAAGCGGCCCAACACCGTCCGGGTGGCCGGCAGAATGTTCCTAAGCCTTGGAACCACGGAATTGAGCCCAAGCGCCACGGTGCAGGACGCCGTGACCGCCATCGAGTAATTTGTGGCGATTTGCGCCGTGGTCAACGGGTGTGATTTGTTGGCGTTCAGAATGTTGATGGCCACATTAAGCGATTGATTGGCCACTTGCCAGAAAAGCGTGCCTGCCGTGCCCAAGCCGGGGGTAAGCATTCCGGCGGTGACCACCAAGTTGGACAAGACACAGGAACTCATGCGGAACGGAAGGAACACGGTTTCGCCCGTATCCGGGTGGAGCGTGGAATCAAGCACTTTTTTGTGGCGCCACAAATCGGGGGTCATCTTGGGGATCACGCCGTTTTTATAGTCCCAGATTTTGTGCTTGGCACGGTCGATGTCGCCGGGCGTGTTGAGCAACATGGACGGGTCCGAGAGGTCGGCGCAGTGGCGCACACGGCCGAAATACGTCGAGAGATCGTATCGGGAGGCGGGGAGCGGCACGGGGCCAGGAATAGAGGAAGCCATTGAAGAGAGGAATAGGCAACGGAATCAGTACACCGGGTGAGCGAGGGTGCCCAACCATTACACCGTGCAGGAATAGGATTTTATGTGAGTCATGGGGTACTGCACTCAGTAAACGCGCTCGTACACTATGCAGTACGATTTGGCCACAATATGCAGTGCGCAACTGTACGCTATGCAGGTGCACCCGTACACCGACCGTACGCGCACCTTTGCACTATGCAGTGCAAATTGGTCTAATATGCAGTGCGCAACTGTACGCTATGCAGGTGCACCCGTACACCGACCGTACACCGCACAGTAAACAGACGCACCGTAAAATCCCGGACTGATCTCTCGCAACGTCGCTGGCAATGGTGATTGCAATAGGCGTTGATATCGTGCAGGTTTCGCGGATCACCGGGGTTCTCCGGCGTCACGGGGACCGGTTCCTCCGGCGGATTCTCCACCAATCAGAGCTCGCCCTTTACACATCGCTACCCCCGGCCAAACAAGCGCATTTCGTCGCCGGCGCCTGGGCCGCCAAGGAGGCTGTATATAAGACGTTGGATCCTGCAGACCAGGCGGAATTCACGTTTCAGAATTGGTACAGACACTCCCGGCAGAACCGGCCCGCCATCGCCTATGGACCCGTACCTCCGGCCGATTCAAAAAAAAAAACATCCAATTGCATGCAGTCGACTCTTGTGTCACGTGACGACTTTCTTCTCTCCATATCCCATGATAACGATATGCTAGTGGCAACAGTGTTGAGGCAAAGGAGAGAGTGAAACGCGTTATGTGCAGGATAACTTCCAAATCAGCATTATGTGCAGGACATCTCCTGATGTGCAGGACAATCCGGCATTTCGTTCAGAAACTCCAATCGACAGGCAAAAAATTGCAATTTCGAGGGTTTAAGTTGACCTTCCGCACTGGGCCTTGAGATGGGCCGTATTTGACTTTCCGGTCTTTCGTTAACCTGATTTTCTGGTGCACTTCCGAGGTACTCCTGCATATTTCCGAGCCATTTCCGAGCCATTTCCGACCGTAACTGCCCACACCCCCGAGTTATTATTCCCGCTAGCACCAAACGTGTATAAAACAGGTTTTAGTTTGAAGTTGGGCCAAAATGGTTATCCAATGTTATTAGGATAGAACTGCATATAAGTGCGTTTACCTGTATATAACGCTTTGTGCCTGCACACAACGCACAAGTTGGCCATTCCACCCCCCCAAACGTCCGCTACGTCCACTTTTCCAAGTTTTTCACCATCAAATATCGTTAAATGACGGCTTTAACTTGTTATGGTGAGTTTAGCTCCATTAGTTCACACCAAACTTGTCTACTTCTTAAGAATATCACTCTCGCAGTCTCTATAGAGTCAACCAATGAGATTTGTGAATGCTCCAGGTCCCAGTAAGTTTGTAAATAGGTTTTTTGGAGGGAAACGTTGATTTTTGAAATTTTGTGTACCGGTGGGTTTGGTGCACGTGAGCAGAGTCACGTGAGGCAGCGAATGTGACTCGTTGCGCGTGGTTGGGAGCACGTGACTCTGCGTACATGACTCGCGCACGTGGCTCTGCGCACGTGACCTTCACACATGACTCGGTGCACATGACTGTCGCTCGTGACTCTTGCACATGACTCTCGCACATGCCTCTGCGCACATGCCTCTGCGCACATGACCCGTGCACGTGACTCGCGCACATGACACTCCCACATGACTCTGTGCACATGACTCTACACACGTGATTGTCCCACGTGACTCTACACACGTGTCTTAGCTCCACCACTTCCTCCATCACAATCTCCCCGAATCCCAATCTACTTAAATTAAAATCTCATTGGTTTTAATTATTTCTCTCTATTAAAGGTAAGATCAACAGGACAGGTGCAAACCTCGTCCCCTAATCCTTCCTTCTTTTATCTCTTGTCCTTCCATTCAGTCCAACTCCCTACTCCCATTCCACAGTGGCGGGGGGCTTGGAGGTGATGTCATAAGTCACCCGGGCAACGCCGTCAACCTCATTGACGATTCTGGAAGCCACCCGTTTCAAAAACGACGCCTCAAAGACAAACCAATCGGCGGTCATAAAGTCCGTGGTCTCAATGGCACGCAACGCAATCACCTGCTCGTAGGTTCTCTGGTCACCCATGACACCGACGGACTTGACGGGCAACAAGGCAGCAAAGGCCTGGGAGATGTCCTTGTACAAGCCCGCGGCCCTGATCTCTTCAATGAAGATGGCATCTGCTTCACGAGCAATCTTGACCTGCTCACGGGTGACTTCTCCAAGAACCCGGATGGCCAAGCCGGGGCCGGGGAAGGGGTGTCTCCAGACCAAGTCATGGGGCACGCCCAACAACTCTCCCAAATGACGCACCTCGTCCTTGAACAACTCCCGCAAGGGCTCGATCAACTTCAACTTCATGTCTTCCAACAAGCCTCCCACGTTGTGGTGGGTCTTGATGGTCTGCGAGGGGCCCTTGAACGAGATGGACTCGATCACGTCGGGGTACAATGTTCCTTGCAACAAGTACTCGATTTCCTGGCCGGACTTGGGCTTGATCTTGGCGGCCTCATCCTCAAACACATGGATAAAGGTGTTTCCAATGATCTTGCGCTTTTTCTCGGGGTCCGTCACGCCCTTCAACCGGTCCAAGAACAAGTCCGACGCGTCCACCACCGTCAAGTTGATGCCCAAGCCTTCCGTCAACGTCTTGTGCACCTGCTCGGTCTCGTTCTTTCTCATGACACCGTTGTCCACGTAGATGGCGTGGAACCGCTCTCCAATGGCCTCGTGCAAGATCTTGGCTCCCACGGTGGAGTCCACTCCGCCAGAAACGGCTCCAATCACCTCGGCTGTGGGGCCCACCAACTTCTTGATCCGGGCAATCTCCGTGTCCACGAAGTTCTCCATGGACCAGTTGGTCTTGGCCTTACAGATGTCCACGGCAAAGTTCTTCAACAAGGTCTTTCCGTTGACGGAGTGAGTCACCTCAGGGTGGAACTGGATTCCGTAGATTGGCTCCTTTTCATGTGCAATGGCACAGTAAGGCGAGTTGTCGGAGGTGGCCACGGTTTTGTAGCCGTTGGGCAAGGCGTGCAACTTGTCTCCATGAGACATCCACACCTGCGAGTGGTCCACGCCTTTGAAAAGAGGGCACGACTGGTCCTCGACATTCAAGGTGGAGGGACCATATTCCCTCTTGTCACCACGGCCAACGCCCTTTCCGTTGATCCAGGCCAACTCCTGCATTCCGTAACAGATACCCAAGATTGGCACGTTCAACTTGAACACATCGTGGTCCACGTGAGGAGCGTCTTCGGCGTAAACCGAGTATGGGCCTCCGGACAAAATCACACCCTTGGGGGTCCACGATAAATCGGCGATTTTTTGCGTGCAAGGCAACATCTCGGCGTAAATGTTGAACTCTCTCAATCTTCTGGTGATCAAGTGAGAGTATTGCGAGCCAAAGTCCAACACAAGAATTGTGTCGAAGACCTTGGACACTTCGATGGGGACATCGTCGAATTCGGACATGTTTCAGGTTTGGGCGGGTGTAAGAACTGGGATATCCAAAGAGAAAAAAAAGTCGATGGGGGAGCGCGGAAATACCATGGTTTATATAGGCCGCGATGCCAGGCCTGCAGGTGGGCAGAACGGTTTGAGAATTCGGGGCGGGTTTCAGGTTTGGTCGGAAGTAAGGTGTCGGGGTGGTTCGTGGGGGGACATTGCATATCCCAATGCATCAATTCAGGGGGTGCGCTTGAATTCCGGGGGGTTTCAGTTTCGAAGGTTCCATGCGGCCGGGATCAAATTATCAATTTCGAGGATGCGGCTGTTGGCGCGATTGAAGAGTCAGCAATGACCCCATACACCCGTACCTCAGGCACCCCCGGTTCCAGGATTAACAATAGCCATAATACAAGAGTCGAAAGACCTGGTTACTGAGAATAGTAGTTTTAAATGAGGCCGGAACTGATCTTATAAATTATATACAGGGCTTGTTGTGGGGCTAATCACTGTGGAAAATACCGTGGACATGAGCCCTGTTGGGCCGGTACTGCAAGTGCAGGTTCTGTGTCCAATGGAAATCTCGGTTCAAGTGCATGTCTCGGTTCAACTGCATGTCCCGGTTCAACTGCATGACCCGGTTCAAGTGCATGTCCTGGAAAGCCGCAGATGCCGGGGTAAACCTGCAGATCCCCCTCGGCTGTCTTGTTCATCTGTACCAACTGTTTCAGGTTCCAAACCCGCGCGCCCCTTTTCTTTGCAACCATTACTATATAAGTACAGTCTCCCCCCAGTTTTTGGACCCCCCTTTTTTGCTATCCCTATAACCATTCCTATATATTTGCTACAAAGTTTGATACTTACACTAGCTCATAACTTCGCTTCCCTTACCGCTTGTTCACGGTCCGCGTCACCAGTGAAAAGGATTCTACACTTTGTGACCTGGAGATTGGCCCTAGGCCTGACCTTGACCAGACCTTGACCTTGACCTGATTGTTTTCCACTGCTCCCATTTTTCTGGTTTCCCTTTGTGCCACTCGAATATCGTCGATCATTACGTTGCCTAGAACCACGTATCAAGCATCCCCAGGGTCCGTATGAGGCTGCTCCCGCCACCAAGAATCACAAGACGTCGACGGTGGAAACGTGTACGACGGTTTGTCAAGTCGTTCGTGCGAGCCAAACTGCCGCAGCAGAACATCATGTTGAAGAGGAACTCGCTTTCGTATATCCGGAATTCACGGCTGGGGTCGAAGAAAAGATCGGTGTTCAATCGCTTGAGACTTTTACGCCGCGCCCTCCTCCCTTGACCACCTGAGTCTTTACACCGGTTCTACAAAGGACTGCCCCTTGATCTAGGGGCCCTAGAGCTTGAGCTATGGGTACATCTTGGTCTATGGCGTTAAATTCCGTGGCTCTCAAATTTGGTGATGATCTCTCAGATAAGACAAGGCAATAAGGTAACAGAGGCAAGGCAATAAGGTAACAGAGACAATGTGGAAATGGCCAGTTTGCAAATACAGCAATAGATACTCTTGGAAATAACAGGTCTTGGGCCACCAATACAAGTCTTGGCAGAAACTAAGATCAAAACAACACATGCACATATCACAGCTGATGGAGTGCAAGCTGATGGAGTGGAAGCTGATGGAGTGAAGAGGCTGGCACTTGCTGAGGATCTTCAAAATATCTCCATGTGCTACAAGACCAGCGATTGAACGTGAGCAAGGTACTACAAGACCAGCGTGTTGAACATGTGCAAAGTACTACCATATTTGCTATGAACATCTTCGGTGCCGAAAAGTGAATTTACCTGCAATGAAAAGGAACTTGAAGTGAAGAGGTTTCATTAATTGCAACAATAACCATCACTTACCATTCTGAGAAAACATGCGGGCATTTTGACAGAACAGGAGAATACAGCCCCTTATGGTATTACTTGCCGGAAACCCATGATACCACGGGGAACTCTGACCATCGGTGAGTCCTGTATATGTGAGCCTGGATCTTGCATGTTCCCTGGATTTAATGGATCCCTGGATTTAATGGATCGGTTTAATGGATCCCCGGATTAATGGATCCCCGGATTAATGGATCGGATTAATGGTTCCCTGGATTAATGGTTCCCTGGATTAATGGAACCCTCGATATATCATGAGCTGGAGCATGAGAAGCAAGAAAAGAGTGACTTGGACCAAGATGGATACAAGAATTGGGCATTCCTCAATACCCAAAAAAATCCATTGCGACATTCCAATTCTGGATGGTCCACATTCTGGGCCTTGCCTAATCCAGTGATGTCGGACTACTGGATACTACTGGATGTACTACTGGATGTACTACTGGATGTGAAGGTGACTGATGTGAAGGTGACTGATGTGAAGGTGACTGACCATTTCACAATCCCCGAGTCGGATGATTATTACTGATGATTTGATTCCATGATCATTTATGTTATTCATTGAATATTCGACTCTGGTTCATTCTTGGGATGAATTGGTTGGTTCTTGGGGAAGAATTGGGTGGTTTACTCTTGGGGATGATTTGGGTGGTCTTGGGATGAATTGGTGCAGGCGCGCGGATTTTCCGCACCATGCAGTCTTTTCAGGTCATCTCATCAGCTCGAACGCCAACTCCACCATCACCAACCTTCCATCTCCACCCCCTCCACCCCTCCGCCAAATGTCCGAGAGTCAAGTGAAAGTCCGCTTTTTCACCAAGGAGGAAGACGAAACGCTCCATGCGTCCGATGCCCCGCTCTTTGTGCCCGTGCTGTTGAAACGGTACGGGTTATCGGAGGTGGTGAACCATCTTTTGCAGAAGGACACGCCCGTGCCGTTTGACTTTTTGATTGACGGCGTCTTGTTGCGGTCCTCGGTGGAAGAGTACCTTGTGAAAAAGGGCCTTTCGTCCGAAACGTTTTTGCTGATTGAATACACAAGGGCCATTCTCCCCCCGTCGTTCTTGGCCTCGTTTAACAACGAGGACTGGGTCTCCTGCATCGACACCTTCAACAGCACTTGTGCCGCTGCTTCCGAGCTCCGAAACCAAACGGTGCCGCCGCAAATCTTATCGGGCTCTTATGATGGCGTGGTGAGGACATTTGACATGTCGGGCCAAGTTCAAAAGCAGTATGTTGGCCATACCGCGCCCATCCGCGCAGTCAAGTGGGTGTACGGCCACCGCATCGTGTCTGCAGGAAACGACCGACAACTCCGGTTATGGAAGACTTCGATGGAGGGAGAAAAGGAGGGCTCGGAGCCGGAGAATGCCAAGACGTTGGCGATTCTCGATGCTCATAGGGCGCCGGTGGTGGGTCTCGATGTGTGCAGGAAAACCAACCGCATCTTGTCTGCAGGAAGCGACAGTATAGTTGGGTTCTGGTCAACGGTCCCCAAGGAAATGACGGCCATTGAGGCCTATTCTGTGGACGAATCAGGCCCCGGAGCTTCCACTGCCGTTAAAAAGAGAAGAAAAATGGCGCTCCGGGACTCGCTGGTCCTGCACAGAGCGCCGTTGGCCCTCCTCGAGGGACACACTTCCCCCGTCGAAGGAGTCCTTTTCGACTCCACCGACTCGTCCGTCGCCTACTCCGTTTCCCAAGACCACACCATCAGAACGTGGGACTTGGTCACGTCTCGTTGTGTCGACACGAGATCTACAGGCTTTTCGTTGCTTTCGGTGTTGCAACTTCCAAGCGTCAATTTGATTGCCTCCGGTTCCTCGGCAAGACATATAAACTTGCACGATCCTCGGGTCACGGGCGACACCGAAAAACACCTCACCAAGCTTGTGGGCCACACCAACTTCGTGGTGGACTTGGCCGCCTGTCCTTCCAACGCCAACATGTTTGCATCCGCGTCCCACGACGGCACCGTCAAGGTCTGGGACGTCAGAGCAGACAAGGCCTTGTACACCTTGGTCCGGGAGTCCGGATTCGGCAAGGTCTTGGGCTTGGCCTGGGACGCCGAGATTGGCATTGTCAGTGGTGGCGAGGACAAGAAGGTGCAGATCAACAGCAATCCCACCAATGAATAGTTGAAGAAGGTAGACAATGAAGGTAGACACAATGAAGCAGGTAGTCAATGAAGAAGGTAGGCAATGAAGAAGGTAGTCAATGAAGAAGGTAGTCAAAGAAGTAGGTAGACACATGGAAGGTAGATCAAATTAGGAAGTAGGTAGAACAAATTAGGAAGAAGGTAGATCAAATTAGGAAGAAGGTAGACCAAATTAGGAAGAAGGTAGATCAAATTAGGAAGAAGGTAAAGTTCTTCAACTCTTTTCTCCCTTCCCATTTTCTCATCCTCCTCCCTTCCTTCCTTGTCTCCTATTCATCCTTTTCCCTGTTCATCCTTGTCCCTGTTCTTTTCCCCTATTCATCCTTGTCTCCTATTCATCCTTTTCCCTGTTCTTCCTTTTTCCTTGTTCATCCTTGTCCTGTTCTTTTCCCCTGTTCTTGTCCCTGTTCTTCCTTTTCCTTCCCTGTTCTCCACTCGTCCTTCCCTGTTCCTCCTTTTCCCTGTTCTTCCTTGTCCTGTTCATCCTTTTCCCTTATCCTCTCTTCGTCACTCGGTGGTTCCTTTGCTGAGCACTGGTCCACATGGAAATGCCATAGTACCCCTGCCACATGCTCTCCTTATCGGTGATGTACCCCGTAACGCCATTTTCCGAATAGGGCGTGTTTGGGTCTTCAATGGTGTTGACCTCAAAAACATCCGACCAGCCAAGCTTGCTTCGTAAAGCAGAGATTTCACCTGCATTCAATTCGGCTTGTGCAGCACTGCCGTACTTGAGCGGGCCGTAATTGATCCAAAACCCGTTTTGCCCGGCCTTGGGTTTCGCCAAGTCGCTGATGCGGTCAAAATAGTCCATGATGTTCTCCGCTGTATCGATAAAGAAAACCGACACAACAACCACGTTCTTGTACCTCTCTCGGTTGGGAATGCTGCAGTACCGGAAGTCATCGATGGTAAGCGTCAAGTTGCGGGGCCGCTCCACTCCGGTAGGCACGCTGATCCGCCTGAGCTGAGCCTTGGAGTCGAGGAAGTTCAGGTTCGTATGGGCAAAGGGATAAACTTCAACCTTTGCTGGCGACCCCTCAGCCGACTTTGGCGTCGATCCCCCAGCCGACTTTGACGTCGATCCCTCAGCCGACTTTGGCGTCGATCCCCCAGCCGACTTTGGTGCCAGGTAAATGAACTCGTTGCATGCATGCATGAGCCCACTGAACTCCACCGCATGCACTGCTCCATATGGCTTATGGGTAGCAATCTCATGCGCCACGCGGCCCAACCCCGACCCTGGAACAATGATGCACGTGTCCTTGGCCTCGGAGTCTGGGATCACTGCATCCAACTGGTCTTTCACGTATCTCAAGAGGGGACCGATCTCGGACTCGTCGCGGGCTGGCTCTGATCCCAAGCTTTTCGAGGTGTAATTCGACCAATCTCGGATAAAATGGCCTAGACTCTCCACGACTCGGTAGTTCAGCGAAGAGTTGCTCTGGCTGCGCTTGTCCATGCCATCCATTTCTTTGTATGTGATCTGGTACTTTTCCTTGACGGTATCTGCCACCCGATCAAACACCGATTGATTCAGATCAATGCTGGCGTCAATGCTCTTCAACTTGTTCAAGTACCCGACTTCCGTACACAACTTCTGTTGCCTCCACGACATCAACTTGAAGAGCCGTTTGCGGCGCTCATTGATTTGCTTCAGGTTTTTGGTGTAATCGCGTAACGATACCAACGCATGCAAGAGCTCGGTTTGGGATTGTCCAGATAAAGCGGCAAAGGCGGTTCCGGAATCACTGGCGTTGAGTTCCTGCGAGAGCCGCCGCCGCTGCTCCCCAAGCACGCGGTGTAGCTTTTCCACTAGGTTGAAGCGAGACACCATGAAGGCAAAAAATGCAGCACTGATGGCAATGGGGATTTGGGACTTCTTTGGAGTGACCCAATCAAGCACGAGATAGACCAACACGCAAACAAAGGGAATTAGTGCGATGGGCTCGACCTGGGTGATTCGCTGCCGAGTCATAGCAGTCGCAATTGGTGGTGCGCGGTATGTATGATCAAGTTGGCAGAAGGCGCCGCATCGAGCCGATGGCGCGCGTGAATCGCCGAAACATCAACGGCGTAAGTTTCAGCATATCCACCATGTCTTGCAACAAAGACTCTCCAGGAAATGGGAATGGGAATACATTAGAATAGCATTCTTCTTTTGAGGTGTCGATATTGTCTCAATTTCTCGTATACCTGTATGGACTTCTCGTATCCTGTATGGAGTGAGCGCAGTTGAGCCTGGGTCCCAAAGTCGTCTCTAGTTTGATCAGGCAGTCTCGAAGTACCTTAAAAAACTTCAGTAGTTAGCACAGGTTAGGAATCTTGTTTGGCTGTAAGATGCAAGCTAAGACTTGAGGGAAGGGGCAGGAACACTCTGGCTGACCCTCACTTGGCTGGCATTGTAGGCGTGTATATATGACGGAGTGATGCTTGGTATAATTCAGTCACCTTGCACACTGAGCCGTGGATTTAGAAAATTAATGTACTCCAGAAATCGGCGGATCCCTCTTCTTATATAGTCGTTTCAGGGGCTCCGAATGCAAGTGGTTGCAAATCGACATGCGCAAGGCAATGCGACCCTCGGCAGTGCGGATGCACACAAATGCGCCATTGTCGCTACTTCTTTGGGACTTGTCGCGACTTCTGAAACACCTCAGCTCCACGCCATCCCTCACTGGTATATAAACAACGAATCCCCCCAATTAATTTACAACCAAACCTCCCCCTTTTTCCCAAACCTTCCCGTTTTTCCCAAACAGTTTTCCTGAAATGTCGGAGTTATGTCAAATCCTCTATACCGAGGAATACTCAACGTTGATGAAGTCGCTCAACCAGTCGCTCGAGAATAAGGTTTATAGTGAGGAGGCTCTTCAGTTAACCGAGCAGGTGCTTGAGGTTCTCGCTTCTCACTATACTACATGGCACTACCGTTTCAAGATCATCACCAACCTCAAGAAGGATCTTTTCGAGGAGTTGGACTGGTGTGAGGCCATTGCGTTGGAGAACGAGAAGAACTACCAAATCTGGAACTACCGGCAGTTGATTATCGAGGAGATTTTGAAAAATGCCGACCTAGCGCCCAAGTTTTCCTATAAGCGGGAGTTCCCCATCCTAAATGTGATGCTCGAGCAGGATGCCAAGAACCACCACGTGTGGTCGTATAGAAAGTGGTTGGTGGAGAGATTCAGTATCCACGACGACCCGGAAGAATTGCAGTTTGCCACCAAATTGATTGACTTGGATGTTCGCAACAATAGTGCATGGACCCACCGGTTTTTCTTGAAGTTCAAGGGTCACCTGGCCGGAAAGGAAGCTGCGTTGGCTGAAATCGACTTTGCAAAGCAGAAAATCGCCTTGAGCCCCCAGAACGCTTCGTCCTGGAACTACTTACGGGGGATCTATGCTGAAATGAACTACGAGATTGCAGAACTCGAGACCTTCTGTGCTGGTTATGCTGATCTCGAGAAAGAGTTGGTGCTGAGCTCGTATGCTCTTGAAGTGCTTGCAACAATAGCCACGAGACAAGGGGACCTCGAGCGGGCCACGCAAATCTATGATGAGTTGTCGTTGATTTATGATCCAATCCGGGAGAACTATTGGAAGTACCTCACGAGAAAGTTATACTAACCACTGCACAGACGAAGTCGGTTGAGACGAAGTCTCTTTGGTTGAGATGATGTGGATGGCGTGTATGCCATTCTACAAGTACGAGATTGGATTCCAATACGACATTAATGGGTGATCGAATGGATAGCCCACTTTGGGAGGGTGCTTGTGGCTACAAATTTTTTCGTGGGGTTTGATTGATCGATTCCCGATTCATGCGTGCAGTACTGTTCTGCGGGTATGAGGACGTGACGTGATAAGAGGAAAGAAAAAAGTGTGGTGGCGTTAATGTCTGAAACAAACACATTCCCCAGGGCTGTTCCGCAGCTTATCTCAAGCTGCGCTGCGGAACAGCCAAGCTGACGCAGATCGTGAGCCTGCACAGGAATCTGGCATCGCATGCACAGGCGTGCGCATGAAAATACGAAAACCAGGAGAAGCAAGCATCGACAGCAAAAGCTTACCAGATTTGAACGAGAATGTGCAAGCATTGAAGACAGGAAAAGCTTGGCACGAGACGCTCATCCGAGAATTACAACGGTGTGAATTGAAGGCAAGCCAAAAGCCCAAAAAGCCCAAAAAGCCAAAAAGCCAAAAAGCCAAAAAAGATGAGTGGGAAGCACGCACGTGACTCGACGTGTCTTGTTGAAAAATGGCAACTTTCAACCGGAATCGATTATCGAAGTGGGAACACAATGAACAATGACAATGGGTTCCGTTTATGTGTCGAGACAAATCCTTGACACAGGAAAACGAGCAAAGAATGTTCGACATCAAGCGGGATGAGTTTCTTTGGGTGACGGTGGATATCTCCGAGGTTTGTGCAGAACCATAAGCCTACACATAGCAAAGAGACATACCACGCAGCCACATTCCAGCGATACTAATGGTCGATTGCATTTGGATCTGATCAATGGGTGGCCATTACGCAAAGGGACTTTCCCAAATGACGTCCTCTTGGCCCTGCACCTTGAAATACTGGACGCTGATTGGATCCAAGATTCATCAATACCTTTTGGGAATCGTTTAATACGTCGCTTGTTTCAGAAAGGAGATGAATATCGTGGTGGACAATCCCAATGTGGATACAATTCCAATGATGAAAGAAGTGGAATTTCAGTTCATTGGATTGTCCAATGGTGTTACAGGGATTTACAATACGGTTGATTATTCCCTGGGCTGGAACCACGTGGGGTTCATAAATGGACAAGGGAAAAAGATTGGGTATATCCAAGCGTGAAATGCCGGAGATGGATTGCGGGTCACGTGGGGGGAGAGGCGAGAGGCCAGTTGGCTTGTTACGCCTGGCGCCGCCTCGGAATCGTTTTCCCGATTGGGAAAGTTTAAAAAGGACGAGGTTTGTGGCTGAGAAGGTTGGGCTTAAATATGCCACTGGGGCGGGTGGGTGAATGTGCTGCATAACGTGCTATAGCTAGATCTTTGGATTGCAGGCAGTGGGGCATTTTTGCAAAGACCGCTCTGGCCCGAGCAGACCAAAAGGGCAATTTGCGACCGCGAAGGTGCCGTGCGGGCTTATGTGCAGGCCCAAAGGGCAGGCACGTGAGCAGCGTCAGCGTCAGCGTCAGCGCCAGCGTCAGCGTCAGCGTCAAGTACACTGCACATTGCGCCATCGCTTTTTCTTTTTCTTTTTTTTGTTTTTTTGTTTTTTTGTGTTTTTTGTGGGGCGTTGCATGCAGGTCCAGTCACGTGTTTCCGCCTTAAGCACCCGCCAAACCCCAATCCACAAAATTTAACCCCCCACCCAACGCAATTTTCCAATACCAATTTCTCTTTCTTGTCTGTCTATGGTTGTGGCTCGTTGATGCAATGGTGCAAAGTTTAAACTCGCAAGACGCTAAGCGCATAATGCGAGCACTATCTGCGCGCACTATATGCAGGCACTATATGCAGGATTGGACGCACGATGCGATGGGATTTTCCTGCAGTCTACGGGATTTAGCCAATGCCCACCGGCCCAGTCCTGCGTTGTGGCGGCGGTCCGGTCTATAGGCCCCCGCTTCTTTCCATCGCGCATGCATGTACATTCCGTTTAGTTCATTCTGCGCCCAAAAGGTCTAGACCCACCGCGCTGGTGGCTCTTCACCTCAATACCTACCCATGTCCTGCAGACAGTGGCCCACCGCAAGGTGCCATTATCACCAAATCAGCTCAGTTGTTCGGGCACGTGTGGGGAAAACATACGCCCAACGAATCACAGCAGCCCAAACGCCCGCCAATTCGGGGTGCAACGTGAAACGAGGCTTAAACGGGGTTTTCTTTGGCGGGCGCACCCGTACCTCCCGAGGTGTTTTTTTTTTTGGCAGGGGCAGACACTCATTACTATGCTTGATTGGGAAGTCTCGCGCATGGCCCCAAACCCACTCGCTTCCACATGTGGCTGTTTAATCCGAAAGCGGCATAAATGTACATACGACATGACAGGTCGAGCCCCGCTTTTGCATACATTCGCATGGCAGTAGCATGGCAGTAGCGAAGCACCAACATTGTAGAGCGTCGTATTTGGCGCCCATAGGCAGAGCCCGAATGCGGGAGTCTAAAGGTGGCGTGGCAGGGCTGGATCTTTAGGGCCTTAGGATCTACAGATCCCGATCCCGATCCGGATCCAGCCCAATGCGTGGCACGGCTTGCAGCGACGGCCCGGGGGGGTCCTCGTACTTGCCGGAGTGTGGGTGAGGTGCGTGCTCGTACTTGGGTGTGCCTGCGTGAGCGAGCTTGCGTGTTCTCTTCTTTCGAGGCGACATTGTAGACATTGTACAGTTGCAGCATAAGACGAGAATGCCAGGTCGCCGGCGAATATTGCCTGAGCTTTTCGACCCCACCGAAGGTGTGGTGTGTGCCGCCATCACTCGAACAATACTCGTAGGCGCACGCTTAGGACGTGTGCAGAACTCCCCAGCAGTAAGGTGGCAGCAGATGCGCGGAGTTGCACTGCCTGCACACAGCGCCCCGCTGCGCGCATCGCACGCTTCAAACGCTCTCCCAACCTCACTGAGCATGACCCCTATACGCCTGGGCACCGGAATTTTAAACTTTAATGTTTTTTGCACCACCCCCTTCTTTTGACCCCAAATGCCCGAGGCTTTAGCACCAATCCCCATTGGCCGCCATGGCCGCCACTGGCCAACCAATGGGTCGCCACCAAGTCCGATTTTGGGCTCAAAACAGTGGTTCAGCATACAGCACGGAATATATAAGGCCCGGTGCATGGTGTCCTACATATAAGCCCTGGGGCAGGCAGAAGGGTTGGACGTGGTGTGGACGTGGACTTGGGGCCTGTGATTTATTTTTCCTCCCCCATCCCAAGGCGGCGGCTATTCGGGCGCCTTTCGCACTTTTCCTAGCTCCGCGCGTCCAGCCCGCGCTCTGTGCACGCCTGCAAGTCGCACCCGGTTTCTTATCACATCGAACCTGGCGTTACATTTTTCACCCACCGATTTTCCTTTCTTCCCCTGTTCCTTTTGCCACGGACTCCTCGAAGCCGCCTTCTTTTTTTTTATCTATTATTATTTTGATTTTGGGCTGCTGTTTTCAAAAGCTCCTTCCCCTCCCGTCCCGTCCGTGTGTGCTTGTCCCCGACCTCGCCTCCCCCTGTTGCCTCCTGGCTGTGTGCTGCAAATCCGCAAATCCGCCTTCTCCATTGACCGCCCGATCCACGGCATCAAAAGCAACGGGTCTGCGCCAAATTCCAAAACACTTTCGAAACACCTTTTTTTTTTTGGACTGGCGCCAGGCCTCGTTGCCGTATCCACCCGACTCTGTTTTTGTTTCCGTTTCCCGTTTCCCGTTTCCAACGTGCATTTGCATTTGCATTTGTTTCAGATCCACTTTAGTGCTTGAACCCGAACCCACAACTGAAAAGCAGTGATAAAAACGGCGTCTATCCCGGGAAAGTATTGGACTCCAGAGATTTTACATCGAAGAAATCAATCGAACAGAGATCTTCCAGACCCGAAGTTTTCCACACTCGAAGTTGTCCAGACCCAAAGTTGTCCATTTTCCAGACTCAAAGTTTCCAGACTTGAAGTTGTCCAGACCCGAAGTTGTCCAGTTTCCAGACTCGAAGTTTTCCACACTTGAAGTTGTCCAGTTTCCAGTTTTCCAGACTCGAAGTTGTCCAGTTTCCAGTTTCCAGACTTGAAGCTGTCCATTTTCCAGACTCGAAGTTGTCCAGTTTCCCGACTCCAAGTTGTCCATTTTCCAAACTTCCAGCTATCAGTTGTCCACACTTGAAGTTGTCCAATTGTCCAGTTGTCCAATTGTCCATTTTCCAATTGTCCATTTCCAGTTCGTTTCCTCTTTCTAGAAGTCGAAATCTTGGTCAATTGTTAAAGTGATCCTCGTTCATTTGTTCATTTCCTTCTAACTACTCCAAAATCTAGATGAGTGGCTTGAGAATTGTGTTTGAAGAGACCGAAACGCCGCTGATGCTACGATCAGAAGAGCCCGCCGTGGCCGCGTCCCCGGAACCCAGCGACGAATACGTCAACTCCGAGACGCTTCTCCCCCCGTTGCCCGAAACAGATGAGGAAATCCCCCGGGCCGTGTCCGCCATTGTGCCGACTTCCAGCACCACGTCTGCGCCGGGCTTGTCTGCGCCGGGCTTGTCGCCGCCGTTCCAGGCCAGACCGTCGTTTCTGCCCCGCGTGGTGTCGTCTCCCTCCACGTTGAAGGAGCTCCAGCACCACCACGAGGCTTCTGCGGAGATCCAGGGCATGGACATGCGGGCGTTTTCCATGGACCTGTCGCTGTTTTCGTTTCCTCTGATGGATCCGCCTTCGCCGGGCCAGTCGAGCTTCCCCACGGAGTTGCGCAAGTCCAGCTCGTCGACTTCCATCAATACGTCGCCTTTGAAGCGGTTGAAAAGCCTAAAAAACGGGCTCCGAAGACTCTCGCTTTCCCGCAAAGCGTCGCCGTCGACGCAGCCCATTCCGGTGGGCGGCGACTTGGTGGCTTGCTCGTCCAGTCCTGCTTTTGGCCAACACTCCCACTCCCAAAGCAAGTCCTTCGGGTACATGGTCCAAACAGACACTTGTTTGCACGATGCCAGTCTGCTGTCGTCGACGGGCGAGAGTTTGAGGTCCAGCACTTTTAGTTCTGGAGCCAACAATATGGGCCCGAACTTCCAGACGCCCATGAGCACTCCCGTTGGACCGTCGCACATTCCGTCGTCCAGCCAGGGGCTGCTGATCATGGCGGCCAAGTCCAGACGGAGAACCATCTCGCAGTCCAACCTGGCCACCTCCACCACCCCGCCGTTCCCGCTGCCCATCATCACGTTATCGGAAAACCTTTCGAGCTGTAAGAAGCACTTGGCGTCCATTGAACAAAGCTTCTTTGACAATTTGCAGCTGTCGGCCGAGTCGTCCCAGCCCCTACAAGGCGACGAGGCCGGCGATAGTATTTCCCGGCTCCACACCAGCCACGACTTGATCGACTACCTGATTTTCTTGAGCCAGCACAAGAAATCCGTGGAGACGGCGTACGAGGTGTCCAAGGCCAAGCTCGAGAGCTCGGGGTGGTGTTCGGACCACGACATCGAGAACCTCGTGTTGCACCGAGACTCGGTGCTGAGCCAGATCGACCTGAAACTACTTAAAATCGAGGAGAGGTTGAACACCGACTTCAACATCCTGATCCTCAACAATCCCCAGGGGGACCTCAAGGGTCCGCCGCAGGCCCTCAAGGCCGCTTTGAGCCCCAGCCTAAAGGATTTGGAGAACCGCTGTTTGTTTTCCACAAACACGAATCTCCACGTATCCCATTGACAAGAATTGACTAATCGGGAAAACCTGGACTGAATCATGGAAGAAACCATGACTGAATCGGGGAAAAAACCTGGACTGAATCATGGAAAAAACCTGGACTGAATGACTGAATCGTGACTGAACCATGGAGATTTCATGACTGAACCATGGAGATTTCATGACTGAATCATGACTGAATCATGGATCACTGAATCATGGATTACTGAGACTATCTCTTTTACTGATCGAGAACCATGGATCAAGAACCATGGATTACTGGAAGACCAAATGATTGTCTTTAGGTTATCTCGGATTTCCATGATTCCATGAGTCAGTGAAATGTTCATGGTCAGTGGAAGTCCATGGTCAGTGGAAATTCATAATCAGTCGGTGACGTTCATGATGGTGGAAGTCCATGGTCAGTGAGTGATTCCTTGTTCTTAGAGTCCGGTCTTTCGTGACACGTGATGGAGATTCAACCATGACTCACGATTCTTGATTTTGATTCTTGATTCACGATTCACGATTCTTGATTTTGATTCACGATTCTTGTTTCTTGATTCACGATTCACGATTCTTGGTGTTTTCTGGGCTGGGGCTACGATTTACGATATACGCTTCGCTTTGGGTTAGGAAGCATGGGACGCTGTTTGCAAAGGAGTATTTGATATCTACTATAGAGTGTGGTTTTTTTTTTTTTAACGAACCACACGAGACGAAAAGATCCACGAACAGCTAAATTGATGTAGTGTAAAGTCGATGTAGAGTTAAAGTCGGTGTAGTGTAAATCCGGTGTAGTGTAAATCCGGTGTAGTGTAAATCCGGTGTAGAGTGTAAAGTCGGTGTAGAGTTAAAGTTGATGTAGAGTTTTTGTAAAAATCACGTGTGGAGTTTTTGAAAATCACGTGCTGGGACCGGGCCGGAAAAGGCCGAGATCATGGCTTCGGGGATGGGGCTCATAACGGCAAGTGGGGCGACGGAGGAGAGAAGCTCATAACCGGGGGGGTGGGGAGGGAGCAAGTGTGGACATGTCACCGAGCCCAAAACCAAGGGCTCAAAACAGGTGAAGTGCTCAGTGCTCAAAACTTGAAAAGTGCTCAAAACCAATGCAGCCTCGTAACCTGCGTATAGCGTGCGCGGGGCTCGTAACGCGGGTCGTGCGCGGACCTAAAGTTCCAAGATGGGCGCACCGGCTCTTAAGTCATCATCTCCATGGCAACAAATCAGAAAAAACCAGAAAAAAAGAAAAAGCAGAAACAAACAGAAACAATCAGTAAAAAGACATTGAAATTCTGTACATAATGCTACGACTGCATATTGGGACAGGGTCTGGTATTTCGGAGGACATTTCTACTTTCACATTAGTCTGCAGTGTCATGGTGACCACCGTTTACTAGACTCCGTACACCACCCCACAATAGTCTGTCTAGTCTAGTAGTCTAATCTGTCTAATCTGTCTAATCTGTCTAATCTGTCTAATCTGTCTAATCTGTCTAATCTGTCTAATCTGTCTAGTCTGTCTAATCTAGTAGTCTGTCTAGTCTGCTAGTCTGTTCTGTCTAATCTGTCTAATCTGTCTAGTGGTCTGTCCTGTCTAATCTGTCCAGTATGTCTAGTGGTCTGTCTAGTAGTTTGTCTAATCTAGTCTAGTCCGTCTAGTCTAATCTGTCTGGTCTGTCTAGTCTGTCTAGTGGGCTAAGCTGTACAGTAGTCTGTCTAGTCTAGTAGTCTGTCTAATTTGTCCGGTCTTTCTAGCAGTGCGTCTAGTAGTCTGTCTAATCTGTCTAGTCTTTCTAGTCTAGTGGTCTGTCCTGTCTAATCTGTCTTATCTGTCTAATCTGTCCTGTCTAGCAGTCTGTATTATCTGTCCTGTCTGTCCGGTCTGTCTAGTCTAGTCTGTCCAGTCCAATCTAGTCTGTCTAGTCTACTAGTCTGCTCAGTCTAATCTGTCTAATTTGTCTAGTAGGTCTAGTAGTTTGTCTGGTCTAGTCTGTCTAATCTGTCCAATTTGTCTAATCTGTCTATTCTGTCTAATCTGTCTAGTCTCTGAGGAGTACAGTAGCACAACCTGTTGAGCTTTTTCTTTGGTATTTTTTAGTCGGAAAATCAAGTACTTGGTGTTTAATACTTCAGAGACCGTAATTTTGCCTTTTGTTTCTCTCTATACTAAAACTAGGAAAATGTCCATTTCGTCTTGTCAAGACGGTGCTTTTCTGTCTCTTTGACTCGATTCCTCGAGCCCTAAAAGCGGATTCCTCTTTATATTTTCTTGGTAGAACACACGTGATCCAGGCCTATTCCAGTTTCATTTTAGACCTAAATACGAATCTGGACGACCTTATTTTGGCCTAAAAACGTCCATCTTCATCTACGTGAGTATATGCAGTACACACATGACGTATTGGACGTATGACACTTACAAATGTCTAGTATTCTAGTCTAGTCTAGTCCAGTATTTGGACTAGTCGAGTATATTTTGTCTAGTAGTCTACGAGTCTAGTCTTCTCTGGGACAGTAGTATAGCCGGGGAATCTACTACATTCTGTCTAGTACCGGTTTGTAGGAGTGTCTATCAGTGTCTACAATTTAGAGTCTGCGATTTGGTGCCTACAATCCAGTATCCACGGTTACTTTCCATTACTCTAAAAGTGTCCAGTCTAGTACCAGTGCATAGAGTCTTGTAGATGTTTGACAAACGGATATGACTATGGACTGCACACAAGTGCAGTTTTTGGTAATATGCAGGTCGGCTAGGGTTTTCAGGGTTCCAGCAACGGCAGAGGACTGAAATTCGGGCCATACAACCGTACTAGTGGTCGCATCAACCAAACCCATTTTCAGATTGTTTTAACCAGTGGAAGGCTAGCAAACGAAGCTTTTCCTCATTGTTCATTGCTGCACGACCTGTATATAGTTACCGTATGCAGGACCATATAGAAGCTCTTTCATCGCATCAATCACCTACCCATGCAATACACCAAAGAATCTAGATTTACTACGGTGATTTCGAACCACGCAAATATCCGAAATTATACATCTTTGCAAAACTACACTTATACTCTTTTCTTAATGAGCTTCCTGAATGATCTTCCAGTACTCATTCCAAACAGCTAGTCCTCAGTCTATTTCCACAACCAATCCTCATACTAATGACACCAATTTGTCTCACTAGACGATTCCATGGAACCAGGAAATTAGTAGACAAGACAAAGACTGGAAAAGACAAAGACAGTCAGGAGACTGGAAGACTGGAAGAGCCAATCAAAACAAGAATATCAGGAGAAGAAGACAAAGAAGGAGAAAAAGACTGTCAAGACTGTCAAGACTATCAGAAGACACTGTAGACAAAGATCAGACACATTAGACAAAGATCAGACACACTAGACAAAGAGTAGACACTGGACGCTAGACTGCCAAGAGATTGTCAAAAGATTGTCAAAAGATTGTCAAAGACTGTCAAAACATTGTCAAAAGATTGTCAGGAGACTGTGACTGTCAGGAGACTGTGACTGCCGAAAGACTGTGACTGCCGAAAGACTGTGACTGCCGAAAGACTGTCAGGAGACAAGGGGATGTGGCGAAAACGCAGAATCCAGAAAACCCAGGAACAGGGCGATCCGGTATGAGACGTACTTCGAGCTTGATCTAGATACTCTTTCCCCTTCAGTCGACCATGGCAACGGGCGGTAAAGTGAATGAGCACCATATATGTGGTTAAAAAAAAGAAGGGGAAAAGCGCGGTTTATATAGTGCGTGGTGCACGTGTGCAGGACCCGCAAGGTCACGTGCGCCGCAGCCCTAGCCCTACCCACCAAATCCCAAACCCCCCATACATTTTCCCCCATTTTCTAGAACCATTTGGCTGCTTCCACAATTTCATTGTACTTTCCAGATACTTTTTTTGTCTTCTGTCTAATCGTTTTGTCTAATATCTACTATTTTGTCTACTGTTTCCGGTACTTCTGTCCAGTATATCTGTCCAGTATTTCTAGTACTTCTATGCAGTATTTCCGTCTTCTTTTTCTGTCTACTATTTGTTTGTACAATTTCTGTCCAGTATATCTGTCTATTATTTATAGTGCTTCTGTCCAGTACTTCTCTCTACCTTTTTTGGTCTATTATTTCTGTCTACCATTTCTGTCCAGTATATCTGTCTATTTGTGTCTACTATTTCTGTCTAATAAATCTGTCCAGTGTTTCTGTCTAATATTTCTATTTCTAGTATTCTGTCCAGTAATTCTAGTATTTCTGTCTAGTATTTCGGTGCAGTACTATCAACAATTCTGTCTACTTTCCTATTTACTCAGTATTTATGTCCAGTATTCTTGTCTAGTAATTCTGTCTCTCTGTCTAATTCTGTCCAGTACTTCTGGCACTTCTGTGCAGTACTTCTGTCCATTAAATCTGTCTACTAATTCTGTCCAGCCTTTCTTTCTTAGTATTTCTGTCTAAATTCTGTCTATATTGTCTACCATTGCCTGTATTTCCGTCTTTTGTACGAATATGAATAAATCCATAGTTTCCTGCATATAGTGTCTCGATCAAGATCCAATCACCTAGTCTTTTAAAATCAGCTAATGGCTCCACAGTAAAATTCCTTGTTATAGTCGGCACGACAAACCCGTACATCTCTTTGAATGACCCAAAAAAAAAACGGTAAAAACTAGACCACCCACTCCCCAATCCGCCAAACCTCTAGTAAATCCTCCAAATCTCCAGTAAATCCTCCAAATCTGCAGCCAAAGGACGGACTTTTAAAAATAGAAGAATGCCCGGATTTTCTTTCCCAATTGGGAAACAAAAAAGGTATGGGAACAAAAAGAAAAAAAATGGGAATGAAAAAAGGTATGGAAACAATGGAGCAGTACACCCGAAGATGGACCAAGGTATAACCGTGGACTTTTCAAGAGTACCGAAAAAGGAGGGTATTTCATAAAGGTGAACCTGTATATAACACACCTAAATCCAAATTCCCCATAATTTCATAGCCTCCCTTAATTTACAGGTGGAAATGAAGAGTGAATATTTAAAGAATTAAGTAGTAAACGGTGCCATTGCGAAGTGGAAATGGGTGCGAAAAACGCGGCAACGTCCAAAAGTCAACAAAAAAGAAACCACCAAAATATGACTCAAAAAGTCTCATTAAAACAGATTCTCACCAAATCCAAAAGGAATACCCATCAAATTCCCCAGAAAAAAAGAATACTCCCCAAAAAAGAATACTCCCCAAAAAAGGAGGACTCCCCTAAAAAAGAGTACACCAAAATTATATAAACCCATACGACATTTCTATGATCCATATCCTCTATATCATCATTTATCATTTCTTTCCATATTATTCTTTTCTCGATCGACTCACCACTCACCACTCACCACTCACCACTGACTGACTACTCTACTGACTGACTACATCTAAATAGTGTTTGCCACTTAGAGCTTAATCTAGTGACAGGGTGTACTGGTTTAGCTTAGGGTGTACTGGTCTATATATATATTTTTATTCGTAACGAAAAACGAACTACGAATTTTGGCGGAGAAAACCGTTGGGCGGGGTAAAAACTGCGTGAGTGTGCTTGGAGTTTAGTTGAGGTTGAGGATCTTAGAAACGCGCGCGGGGGTAAACTCGACTCACACTACAAGCGTCGTCGATACAATGGGTTCCAGTATCTTAGGGTGCACTGGTTTATCTATATATCTAGGGTGTACTGGTTTATCTCTATATCTAGGGTGTACTGGTCTACGAGTTTATGATTTTGTCTTTTCAGAATCAAAATTATCCGGTACAACCAGTGTCCTGTATAGTACTAGTGCAGACTAGTGTTGAACATGGGATGCACATAAATCGGATATGCCTCGGTATACTTTTTCAAGGTAGATCCAGCTCCAGATTCAGATGGGTATAGTAGATATTTCAGTATACAGGAGATCCCATGGGCCCGGCACGGCCAGGCTTCTTGTAACTCCGGCCTCGGATGCAGGAAATATCATGTACCGAGCTCATCAACCGAACGGAGGAAAACCACTTTGCCGAGCTTGAAACAACCTCCAAACTCAGAACCATCAATGCTAGACTCGACGAGGTTTCATCCTTGCAAAAAGAAACACAATCGCAAAAACACTTGCGTGACAATGTGTTGATGTTACGGAACTTGATCAAAGACGGTGCAATCGAGGGCTTGTTGAGTGAACTCGTCCGCTCCTCCCAGTTTTTTGATTTTTTGATTTTATGAGTTTTTGGGTTTATGATTTTTTGAGATTTTGATATTTTTATGAGAATTGAGGGTTTCAGATTTGAGAAAGCAAATTGAGAATTTGACCATTTGAGTGACAATTTGAGTGACAATTTGAGTAAGGATTTATTAAGATTTTTTAGAATTTATTAAGATTTTTTTGGAAATTATAAGAATTAATTGAAATTCATGGAATTCATTGTAAATTGTTAAAAAATGTGAATTAAACATTTTGGGGATTTCCGAGATTTTATGAGCATCTTGAGGGTTTGAGAATTTGAGAATTGGAGGATTTGAGAATTGGAGAATTGGAGAATTTGAGAATTGGAGATTTGGAGAATTTGGAATTTCTGAGGATTATTTAAAATTAATTAGAGTTTATTAGAATTATTAGAATTTATAGAATTTATAGAATTTATAGAATTTATAGAATTTATAGAATTTATAGAATTTATAGAATTTATAGAATTTTTAGAATTTTTAGAATTTATAGAATTTATAGAATTT
>NLAM01001411.1:0-50835 GCA_002370325.1 Metschnikowia hawaiiensis | reverse complement strand
AAGTAAGGCGGCAAATTTATAGAGAGACCTTCTTGGATTCACTTAGAAAACATACTTTCCTCAAGTATCTCCTTGTTAATCACTAAAGTCACTCGTAGGTTTTAGTATACGAATCTCGACGGGTTTAACCTCAAAGAAATCATTGAAACTTCATGGAATTCAAAAACTTATTATTCCCAGAATGAATAGAAGTACACTTTTCAATGTATTGAATGATATTTTTTCTCAATCATTCTTGGCACCAGTAAATCTTGGCANGAATGATATTTTTTCTCAATCATTCTTGGCACCAGTAAATCTTGGCACCACGTGTCAGATAATGAACCAATCAAGTAGCCTAGAAATTGATTTCACGCTAAAATCCAATTTTTCATGCTGTTTTTAAAAAACGTACAATCAGACCTTAGAACTTGGAGCTGTTCACCGTTCTGTGTTGTCCAAAGATTAAGGCTGAGAGCTCGCGATTAAACTTCCTTTGGGGTCGCGAAGTCGCGCAGGGCTTGAGATTTAGATCATTCAGAGAAAAAAGTAGACTTGATTTTTCGCTGTGCGCCGCACTCGTCCTATGCACTATGGCCCACCCAAGTAAGTCCCCGTTGGCTAAAACCTCATTGCAAAGAGGATGTCGAAATAATGAACTGAAGCCGTAGTAAAGGAACATTCCGAAAAGTTTAGAAGTAAAATGTGGGGCGGAACCGAATCATGAAATAAACTATGAACCGGGATCTTGTTATAAAAATGATGATTGCGTTTAGTCAAGATTCCGTGAATCAACGGTGTTTTGGCTGCCATAACCTCCACGAATAATCTTGTTATTAACCGGCTAATGTCTCCAAAAATTCTTTTGGCTCCCAGCGTACAGGATTTTGGCTTATACCAAGATATCTTCAAAATTCTGCCAGCTCATATTCCGAAACAATGCTTCATTCTTAGGTTGGTCTGGTTGGCCACACATATAAAAGACCATGGCCGCTTTATACGTTTTGAAGAAGCATCAATTCAACATGAAAACAACCCACTTTATCCTGGCCTCCCTTTTGGCAGTGATTGCCTACGCAGACTCTGATTGGGGCTTTTACGCTAAGCTTGAAGAAAACTTTGTGCCACTCAGTACCGAGACTTCTTCTTCAATCGATTTCATGTCTCTTAACGAGCCCAGTGTGCCCAACTTCTCCAAGTTCACTTTCGAGAAGGGAGTCGCTACTACGGGGGACAGCAAAAATCCGAAAGTCTTTGGTATTCTCAATGGTTACATAGCCATAGGTAGCGAAAGCATGGTGAAACCTTTGGAATTGAGTTTGGATGAACACCTGAAGGTAATCAACCTTCGACCCCATATGTGTAGGTTTTTCAACAGCCCCACCGAGGGCCTTTTGATGAATCGGGATTATAGTTCGCTTGTCATGAAATGTCACAAATTGGAAATCTACTTCTTGACTCCAGCGGAAGTTAAAAGACGTGGATCCCGCTCTGAAGGAAGAATTAAGAGGGAGACAGAAGACAGCTTTATTTCAGAAGATGGCGAGCTGACTGAGTCAATTGATTTTGATCAAATTGACCAAATTGCTAAACGTCATATCACTAAGCCAGACCCTACAAAAAAATTGGATTCGGACACCTCTTCGAGTGAAGACAGTGTGGCCTCAAGTCTTGTCAAACCGGGAAAAATACCTGGTGCTGCTATTGACTGGGACGCAGATTTTAATCCTGAAAACTTACCATATATTATTTGGTGACTGAGGAGAGTCCAGCAATAACGAAGGAGGTGAATTTTCCGGGAAGACTGACACTCCGCGAATGAGTGGAGCTGTCCTTTTTCAAGATGAGCCATCGGCACCAAAACATTCCAGACATTTATCTGTTTTATGTAAATGTTTACGAGGAAGCTTTTGGGGCCATTGTTCGTTTGACCCTCTCTTTTTTTTAATCAAATATTCTTTTTTTTTTTT
Organism: Metschnikowia hawaiiensis; assembly: GCA_002370325.1. Taxonomy (NCBI): domain Eukaryota; kingdom Fungi; phylum Ascomycota; class Pichiomycetes; order Serinales; family Metschnikowiaceae; genus Metschnikowia; species Metschnikowia hawaiiensis. The sequence goes on along the minus strand of NLAM01001411.1, from coordinate 48,886 downwards.
TTTGAACATTAATTGTAAATCTAAAATTTAGTCTTTGAAGTTTTTGCAATACTCAATTAGCTGTGTTCATTGATTTCCCCAAGGACTCTAGTGCTAACTAATTAGTCAGAAGGAGGTGAGTGATCCAGAGTCTGTAAAAGCAGCGTCTTGTCTGAAGTATAATAAATTTTGATTCCCTTTATAGATTCTCTGACTAACATATTATTTTTCTTCTTTGGTGGCAACTTAAGTAGAATTCAGGCCGGGAAAACAATTTTTGAGTTCAACTATCTCTGATGCTCATTATTTGCTGGCAATATGAAGCATAATCCTGCCTTTAACTGCGAAAATATGCACTTTGAAGTGGAATTTCTGTAAAGCGACTCATGACACAGCTTTTTTTTGTTCGAATTCCATACTTCTTCGTATAAACCCTAGTATTATTCTACTAGTGGAAACCACTCTTCATTCAGCGATAACTACTACACTAAATGCATTCTGTACCAATTAATTTCTACTCTAGTTCTATATTTCAATTCTAGCTGCCCTATACGGGTGAATCTGCTAAATATTTTGGGTAATGGGAAGTTTAGAATAGTGATGATATATCTATGGCCAGAATAATAGCTCCCGAGACTGTATGCAGTACTGACCTATTGACTTGGGTCGTTTCATCCTGTCCGCCAAACAATATTCTGGTTATATTTTGAATTCTGTAGTCTCTCTATAGTTTCAACAAGAGCATATTTTCGGGAGAATTTTTAGTCTGAAATGCCTGAAAAGTGAGGGGAGAAAAACTTTTAGCACGCCACTTTTGAGGACCCCAGTGTGAGTAGGATATAATGGAAAGTGTACGAAACATTCAGGAGAATCGAACTATTCAAATGAGAATTACTAGAAATGTAATATGCTTAGAAGATGTAACTCAAAGAAGTCATTCCAGTCAGTAGCCTATATCATACCGTAAAAAAAATCTTTCGGTTGCGGCCATACCAAGTGGAAAATACTGTTTCCCGTCCGATCAACGTTAGTCAAGCCACTTAGGGCCACAGTGAGTAATGCAGTGGGAGACCATGTGTGAAATTGTGGTGCTGCAATCTTTTTTTCATTTCATCCAATCTTATCAATCCTCCGTATAAAGGTAATCATCTGCATGGTTCAAACGTTCCTCCACTCGCAAATCACTACCCGAAGAAGATCACGCAAGATGTTGCATCACACTTAGTTTAGTGTGGGGCCTCGAGGAAAGTTCCTAACCGCGACAATGGTTATCCGCAAGCCAAGTCTTCACGTGACGCTTCGGTTGTTCGTGCGACACCAGCCGCAAGAAAAGCACCGCGAACCTTGAACCAGTGGACACCACGGAACTGGTCTATCATGTATCAACAAATCTAAGACCAGTAGCCAGCGATTTGGATAGGTGAAGCTTTAATCTAGTATCTAATATCAACCTCATAGAATGAAGCTTTAGTTTCAGGAAGGAAAATACCTGGTTGCTTTATTCCCATCTTCTTCAGAGACACACTCTGATTCGGTGGGGCTCCCGCACCATCCAACGAATTATGACTTGCCTGGTAAACACTCAAAAATCTACGCTGGTGCCCGTCACTATCTAGATATTTGTCGAAAAGGCCCTCTCCAACGCCCTATCTTTTTATCCGCAGTCAAAAACGTTTGGTACGGGGACCATAGACATGGCTATTTAATCGAAGACTCATTGAATCAATCGGCCCTAGTAATTTGGATTAAAGTCTCTTGGTTTTCTAAAATGAATGCGATGAGACTGTCAATGAGTCTTCATAACTAAATTTATAGCCTCGTTATTAAAGTTGCGATTGGCCATGATGGTTAATTAAAGCCTACACTACTCGATTGGGCCTTTCTGACAATGTGAAAGACGCCGTATTATTGTGAGTCTAGTTGCCGTACCATCGCTTCCATACAGATATGGGTATCACTGGTGCGCTTATATGCCGGGATATACTGTTCAAGTGGCGCCCATTTCCTCCATTGAAGCATCTTCAATCGAAAACTGACTTAATAAGTACTAGAATACAAACCTCATTTCTTGAAAAAATGCTCCTTTATTAAATCAGTCCTATTTAAAAATAGACTAAATTCCGTATCAAAGGCAATAAAGCAGCGAAAAAAATCTCATAACACAGACACCAATAACATTTTGGAAACAGTATTAACAATCAGGGAAGTCACTGAAAGTAGTGTTGAATACCGTGCTTGCTTTGAGTGAAAGAGCCTCTTGCATTCCCTGCACTGTATTCATATGTGCACTGGGCAAACTTAACTTAAGACCGTAATCCACGTTGTAGCAGTCACATTTGAAGCAACCCTGGAGGTCGTGGTGTATATGCGGGACGTCATCGCATATATTGTGGTGGCCAAAAGGGGCAGAAGTTGACAACTGGAATCAATTTCTGTGACAGTGACAACAGAAATAGCCTCACATTCGCAAGTGGCCGAGGCCGGGGCCGAAGTAACATCTCTTGGAGTGGTCAGATTGCTCCATGTCTCGGATTGAACCCTCGAGCTGTCGTATGAAGCTTCAGATACAGAGTAACTGCTTTGCAAAGAGTACGTAGACGAGCTTCCAGGCCGTGTACCCGTGGAGACGGATAGCGAAATTTCAGGTTTAGACATGGATATTGATACCTCGACCATGTCTTTGACAGCAGGAGATATGTCTCCATCAGAGTCAAGTGAAGGGGGCACCAGAATTAATTCAGGTATATTTTTATCTTTTTTATTTGGCTCGGGAATATCTTTCACGGGAGACTGAGTTGCTTTGTCATAGGGCATGAGATGGATCTCCACCTCGTGACAAACTGCATTGGGCAAGTGTGAATGTCCGTAAAAGATCCCGTACCCTTGGCTACCAGCAAGATTGCACAAGTGAAATTCACCATTCATCACCTTCATTTCACTATCAAATTCCAAAATAGTCGGATCAACTTTGGGACCAAAGGCAAAGTGTTCATTGTGAATTCCCACGTAGCCCGGGGTAGCTGTGTCTGTAGTAAGGACGAATTTGTTTTGGATGGTGAACTGGACTGGCACGTCCTGCGAAGTTCCATAACACAAGATACTTGTTTCCACTCCGCTTAAGCTGTACAAGACGTGGGAAAGTGGCACATAGATGCCAAATATCTTTGCAAAGAAAACCAAAGGCAATTCAGGAGACCCCGATGAAGGATCTTTCTTTCTCTCCCCATTTTTCTCAGGTGCAGTCTTACCTTTCTCAGGTGCAGTCTTACCTTTCTCAGGTACAGTCTTTTTTTCCTCAGGTACAGTTTCTTCTTTCTCAGGTACAGTTTCTTCTTTCTCAGGTAAAGGCTTCTTTTTCTTAGGTAAAGGCTTCTTTTTCTTAGGTATTGGTTTGACTTCTTCGTCTCCCTTCTTTTTTTCTTGGTCCGGATTCTTCTTTTCTTTGACTGAATTTTTTTTTTTTTTCTCTGGAATCATTACTTCTTCCGGAATCATTACTACCTCTGGAATCTTTTTTACTTTCTTTGGAGTCTCTTTTTTGTTCTCTGGAATCTTTTTCTCTTTTTTCGAAACCTCTTTTCCTTTATCCGGAATCTTTTTCTTATTTGGCTTTTTGTTCCGCTCTTTCTTAGAACCAGGTTTCAAGGGAGTACCAAGCTCTTCGTCGAAAGGCAAAAGAAAGAGGTCAACCTGGAAACAATTCACAATGATTATGTTTGAAGCTCCGTAAAATATTCCACGCCTCTGGGTACTGAGTATCTCACACGAGTAAAAGGGACAATTTATAATTCTATTATTATTGTCGAATTCCAAAAAAGCCGGAGATTTACTCCGACCAAACATGACCACACCATTACGAAATGACACGAATCCTGGGGTGTACGTTTCATCAGTGACTGCATAGTTACCTTCTAGGGTAAACTCAACAGCAGTGGTGATTGGGAGACCATAAGACAATATACTCAACGTGTTTTCGTCATCATACAAAAGGCCTGAGAGCGGTATAAAAGAGTTACCGACTTTAGCAAAGAAGCCTAGTGGGAAGTCGGAGCTTGCACAAGCAGTTCCAGCCACTAGAGAGGTGAGAATCAATTGGGTGAATTTCATGATGGTTGTTTTCCTCGTGGAGAAGACACCTCCTATTTTAAAGGACTGCCAAGGAATGCAAGATCTTCTTCCATGCAAGATTCTTCTTGGAAACCATGCAATTTTCTAGAGAACAATGGTAGAGATCTGAGAACAATGGTGAAAGATAATGAGAACAATAGTAAAAGAATCTGAGACCCCTGCCTTACGCATGAGTATTTTCTACACCCCTAGGCAAAAAAACATATGTAATGAATCTACTATTTTGATGATTATTAAATCATTGCCCAGCTTTGAAAGATTCCCCATCCCTATGAGCTAACACTTTTGATAACATCACTACCGAAGATATCATGATCAGTAATATACACCAACATGATATTCTAGATGCAATGAAACGGAAACAAATCCTATTGTTTTGTTCAATCAGGAAATTCATCGGTTGCTATTAGAATAGATCTCAGAATTCCTTTGTTCCAATACCTTCAGGTAGTAATACACCTTAATTGCATCCATGACATATATGAGTTCTCGTATAATTCTTTCGCTTTTGCTCGAAATCTTGGCACTATTTAAACTCCAAAAAACTGTCGTTTTTCATGCTTCAGCCATTTTTAACTCCTGGAAGCTTCGCAAGCCTGTTGGGTGCAAATGCGTCCTACATGTACATGCACGTACGACTTCAACGGGTTCCAAGTATACCTGAGTTCAGAGAAAGAACCGGTCTCTATTGACCTATTTACGTGTATACTTTATTCTTCAACCACAAAAAAAACCCATGGATTTAACCTTATCAATAGTTTTTCCCACTTTCACAAAGCTTAGCCGGGGCTGACAAGCTCGTTGTTGGTGCTAAAACTGACATCCTTGTCCTCACCTTTGAGACAGAAACGTTTTGCCATAAGGACAAGTTGTTGTATTCAGTTGCATCTCAAACAGCTTGGGACTGTTTCAACACCTCCTCCTTGGTAATGGTGTCCTTCACAGTCAATCTAAGACTGCGAGTCTTCTCGTATCTCTTGACCGCCCCTTCTGGGGTAAGCTTTCCGGATTACATTCACACAAAACTTCAAAGTTACCCTGAGAATAAAGGACAGGTAATTTGCTGTAGCAATGACGAACGCTGCATGATATCTGGTGTCTCGTGTAAAGGAACCAAATGGGCAGTATTGGATCACGTGACTCTCAAGTCAAGTCACGTGACTCTTGAATCAGCTTGGCCCTCGAGGAGAATTACACACTTTGGGCTTTGATGTTAGGAGCGCATCGTACTAATCTAAGCGGGTGCTAAACATTCGAAAAGCAAAAAATTTCAACTTACTCCAAGTCAGCCGTTCAATAACCAAAACTATGTTTTCCCTGGTGTTGTAAGCAGTGCTATCGCCTTTAAAATTGTGTTGATGATAAGAATTAAGAGATGGAGCATTCAATTATATCTTCAAATTTTTAAATTGCATTTGGTTCAAGTCGGTGATTCTCCTCTTCGAAAAGACAATGTGTAGCTAATATGTTCATTTGGGGTGGTCCTTGCAGGTGGGCCTGTTTCGCACTTTTATAGCGAAATGACTGTTGGTCAAAAAAAATAAAAGATTTCAAAGAACCCTTAAAAATCGAAATTGTCACCTTTCTTTGAAAAAAGTTCTTTATCATAGAAATCAAGACATCAGTCACAATCTTATCAAGTTAAAAATTGGGACAGAGTAAATGTAGCTTTTAAATAGCCTAGTACTGCACATAAACACCACTAGAAGTAAGTATATACGAGTGACCACCGAGGAAACCACCATTAGATGTTCCGGGACTTCAAACAAACCTTTAAGTTAAAAGAGAGCTTCTTTATGCGAATGTTTTGTGCTCTACCAAAAGCTTGTTTCAAGGCTTGTTCCTCCCAAATGTTCTACTACCACATTGCTGGACTGCATCTGGCACTCGGACAGTCTGGTGGGACGCGCGTGTGTACAACACTTGACTCATGGAAGACAAGAAATCGACAGAAGTACGGGCTCGAATAAATATCCCTAGAACTAAGACTTTTACTGCAAGTATCTTCATGCTTCAGAACTTTACTTGGGTGTGGGGGTAAGTGCAAGGGACATTACTCATCAACCATTGAACGGTGTCGAAAATAACTACTTCTGTCTATCTTCACATGGCAGATGGAAAGGTGAAAAACATCAAGTCATAAGTGAATTTTCGTAAATAAAGTCAGAAATGTATCCGGGAGATAATCGGTTGAAGCATCAACACAAAAGTATAATGAGCGAGCTGCTTAACTATCTAGCGGATACCTTCAAACATAAGCTTATTGGCCTGGTTGACCATAGAAATGGAGCCCTTCAGGCGGCTGATGTGCTCGAATGGACTTAAAGCAAAATCTTGTAATGCACCGAGTCCACCTGCATCTTCCACATCCTGTATTAGAGCTCTGCCGCGGTGGTTAGTCTCTGCCTCTTCAAGAGGGAAGCCGGGAAAGTCTGGAGGGGCCAACCCTTTGAGAAAAGATTCTCTTTGGAGCCATGCATACTTGACATTGATGTCACATAAAGGTGTGGCTGGGATATACAATACAGAGGAGTCATGGCTGCCCTGATGAATAGGGTCCACCGAATGTATGCAGTCACAGTGCCAGTACACCATATCGCCGGGTTCGACTTTGGGAATTGGCACCATCACGTCAGATAAATTCAATTCAGGATGTGTCTCGTCGCTGAACTCCTGTCCCTTACCCGGAAAAGCCCCGGGAAACTCTTTGTTCATGCGGAGATTGTCGTTCTCATCGAAAAAGGGCTTAAGCATCCAGTAAGCAGTAACCTCTTTAATCAACGGAGCAAAAAGAATAGTTCCTTCTTTGGGCGCAATTTCAGACATTGCCATCCAGCCTTGAAATGATCTGAATACGTTGCAGTTGCCGTTGGAGTCGTATTTGGTCATATCCACGCCGACGCGATGCGTGGCATCGTATGGATCAAAGTCTTCCCACCTTCCCTCGAAAATTGGGGTGTAGCATTGTCTGTATTCGATGTCTTCCCATCTTTCGATGGAACCGCCGTCAACGTGAGGCCCAAGAGCGAACAAGGCGTCTCCTGGCTCCCTCATCCGTAATCTGTCTGCATACATGACGTTCTGGCCCAATTCGATTTCGGCATTTGGCTCTGCATACCATAATCTGTTCATAAATTCCTGGGATGCTCTAAGGCGTGTATTTGATCTAGCCCGAATTTGCGATTTCGACCAGTACAACTCGTACACCACCTTCTTATCTTTGGGGAACCCCTTGGTTTGTGGATTTGCAGCCACATATTCGAGCAAGTCTTCCTTCATTTTTTTTGCCTCCTCCTTCGGAACAACGTTCTTGATCACAGCACATCCTCGGATCTTGATCTCATTCCTTGTAGATTCATCGAGCTGGGACAAGTTATCGAAATCTACTTGAGGAACGCTGTTGGAACCTTTTTTCTTGATCTCTTGAATCCCTTGAGCCAAAGCTGTTTTCAATCTAAACCAGGAACTCTGGAGGGCTTTTGGGTCTTTGATGAGCTCACGCTTCACCAGTACCAAGGCATCGTCTATGTCCTGTGTACTCCCACTAAAGGAGCTGAATGCAGAGGAGATGTCTCCAGCAGGTCTTACTTTGGCCTTTGACACATCACAAGGTTTGAATTTGGTTTTCAATATAGCAGGCATAATAGATTAAGAAATAGGAAAGCAAATTGAAATTCTAAGGTTGAGAATCATGAAACTTGGGGTCTTTATATACTAGCTGATAAATGCATGGGGTTGGGGTACATGCAAACATTCCCAATTGGGTATGCCGTCCGTGACCCGAAGCGGTAACCCGCCCGCGCACCACACCAGTTGTCGGGCACTTATTATAAACTCTCACACTAAGTGGAGCGGAAATTTCTTTGGTTTCCAATTCTAATATAAATGTGGAACCTCAGCAGTCATTTTAATAACTTGTATTCTTGTCTACATTCAAACTATACTAGAAAACACCAAAATTCCTGCATACAACTGAGCTGTTTCGATAATTTCCCATTAAGCTAGGAAGATAAAGAATATCCCTAGCCTTCAGACAACTTTCCAACAAGGGTAGAAGAGGGCCAGAAGAGGCTTGGACAATGACCAACAAATGGTTTGTTGATTTTTTGTGACCCCTGCATAAGAAAGACTAAAATGTTTCAGCTGTCTATGATTGTATGCAGTCCTTTAAATATGCAGTACACATGGGGATGTACTGGTTCCTCATGATCAACAGCAGTAGCCCGTTAATGAGTTCTTCCATCCTTTCTTCAAAGTTGCTACTGACTACACTTATTGTTTGATGTCGTTCTTGGTCACGACATTTTCCACGAAAAAAAGGAGCGTATGTATTCTTGGTGTGCAGACTTCTCTTCCCCGCATATTAACCTAAGCGATCGATACAAGCGTGCGTCCGCTGCCGCAAGCTACGCCGTAAATGTACAGTTGAAGGGGTGTCAAGGTCATGTGTCAACTGCCTGGAAAAGCTGGTAGCCTGCGAGTGGCCAAAAGGCAACGAAAGCCCCAAAGTGTCGAAGTCAACAATGGAGGCGAACTCCGAGGAAGAAGCAGTGTTCGCCCAGATGTTCAAAGATAATGACCAAACAAAACCCCAGTTTGTGTGTTCCACGCAACCTTTGGCACTGCTTCTTAGTAGAGACTCGTTTTTGTTTTTTGATGGTGACTCGTATGGGCTTTATTATCCGTGGAGAAACCAAAAAATGGCCAGCAAAGAGGTGGACCCTGAGTACATGAGGTATCTCCAGCATAAAGGAGCATTCGAGGTGCCCATGATACAAGAGCAGCGTCATCTCATCGGGCTTTATCTCGAAAATCTATACGGCTTGTACCCCGTTGTTGAAAGGGATATCTTGTCGCATTTGCCGAAGATCCCGCTTCTTCTACGTAATGCCCTTCTCCTCTCAGCAATTAGATTTGACCTGCAATTGGACCCGAAGCAGATCCGCTACCGCCTAGGGCAAATCTTTGAGCGATGCAAGCTCCTCGAGACTATAGAGCAGAACAAGGTGGTGCTCATACAATCATACATCTTACTACTGACACACGAAGAGGGCACGGATGGCTTCTCGTCGTCCAAAGAGTACATTTCAAAAGCCTGTAACCTATGCGGTGAACTTGCTATAACAAATATGGGGGGATTTACCAATACAAACTTTGTCCCTTTCCCGGATGCTTTATCCAATGAGCAGTGCTACTCCAAGAATTTGCTCACCAGAGTGCTCTGGACCACTTTTTGCTGTGACAGAATGATCTCTGCCACAAGTGGACGAGAAATGATTTTTAATCGATCAGATATGATCGTAGACGCAATTTCATTGGCCCATTTTGAGGAGGGCCCAGAACAAGGTACCGATTTTGCTATTTTCAGCTCGTGGTTCTGTATTGCGAACTTCATTGAAAGAATACAGGCCGCCTTGTACCGGCCACCCAACAATAGAACCGTGGATACCACTTTACATCATGACATAACAAATTGGAAGGCTCCAGAACTTCCCATCCAGGCAAATCGAATTCTAGGTTTTCTAAAAATTGCACATTGTTACGCCAGTCTTCTCTTCTTGCGATGTGAAGTGGACTCCATCTCCTTTCTTCTCAGCAACCCTGAACCGAACGGATCTGCGAACTCTTCCGAAAACAAAGTACAAGAAATCAAGCGACTTTCTCGAGATGCGCTCTTTTTGCTTAATACGACTTCACATATCGTCCACAATGTGTTGGTGGTGCATGTTGTGCTCCACATAATAGCACTCTCGCAATTTGAAGCTAAACTACATGAGGATGCATCCGGTCAGACCAGCGATCTAAAAAATTACCACAGCTCGATTACAAGCCAGTCTATTGACCGGTTGACCAAGCTCAAGGACTACTGGTGGTTTGCAAGCACAGCATTGGTACTATGCCAGACCATTTTCGAGGTTGGAAATCAAGAGTGAGTTATTTTCTCAAGAGTATAGCGTATATTTTTGTGAAGCATCAATTCTTCCCGAATATAGGGAGAAGAAGAGGGTGTGCCCGGATGTACGAATTGTGTTTAGTTGCAACGCCAGCGAAACAACAGTACCAACCGCAAAGAGCAGCAAGAACAACGAAAACTCCACCCGCCTGCAACAACTTTGGTTCTGCCGTGAAGTAGAAGCCGGCAAGCAACCAGAAACCAATATCTAATGTGAAGAAAAGTCCCATAAAGAAGACAGTGGATTTGAGTGTGCATAACAACATCAAGAAGGTGAAGATTCCCCATCCACAGAGATAGAGGCCAATGGCATTGTTCAACTGCACGGTATCGTCGCCGTAGGCCTCTATTATACCGAAAGCAGGAGTATTGATTGCACCAAAGGACATCCAGAAGCCAAACCCAAAACTGCACAACACAGTGCCTGCAAAACAGTTTCCAAGAAACAACTCCCACATACCAGCAAAGCCTTGCACAACACCACCATAAAAATAGCAAAGACTTACGCTCACATTTGGGGTGGCGATACCTTGGGCTCCCGCCAAGTATAAACCCAAGACAAAAGCACTTGTTGCGAAAGCCGAAAGACCCAATGCGGCAGCATTTCCATACTGAGGCGACTGAGGCTTGGCGTACCTCTCCGACTGCATCGTACCGCCGAAAGCTGTCATGAGTTCATGTTTATAATAGCGTGTTCCGTTCAATACTATGAACTCTCCGCCTTCGCCGGTCACTTTCACCTGGCCAATGTCTTCATGGGAGCTTTGTGGTTTGAAGTCTTCGAGAGAGCTCATGATTCGTAGTTGAAATGTGGGATGTACTAGTGTGGACGAGATTAAGTATAGATGGACTAGTTTGAACGAGATGAATTAGAATGTAGGCAACTTTATACATGAAAAGAACCAAGCTATATATATTGACTGGTGTGTGGGGTAGATGCATATTGCGCAGTGCAGCATTTGCCAACGGCCTTAAGCTTTACGACCATCATACCGGTCTCGAGGGTCGCGATCCACTTTACTCCGAAAGAATTCCACTTTCTGAGCGACTCAGAATCTCCTAGAGAAAATGAATGATACAGAACCTCTTAAAGATGACTAGCATCCAAGTCTTTAGTATATGGTGCCCAATGATGCTGAGGATTCGAACACTTAACAATGAAAGAAATTGTGTTCCTCCGCGAGCACATGCAGGAGTCGCGTCTGTCAGGCCACTCGGGGTTTACACCTTCCCTCATTCCGTCTCAAGCTGGAAGAGTGGTGTTCTGTAGACGCTTCATCGGTGAAATCATTGATTTCTCGGAATGAGCGTCTTTTTGCGGGGTTTCAAGCTCAATCAAGAGATTGGAAAGAATTATCCTTAGAGCAAAACTTTCCAGAAAAGTTTTCATTCTCAAGAGTTCAGGCCTAGACGGAATTTCCAGGGTTGATTTCACTTCAAGTTAGTCTCTATGGTGGACTTGATCATCTTTAGCTTTTCTTCTTATGCTATTTGAATAATGCGGGTTGCTTTGTCTTCGGACATTAGAACGACAAAAAGACTGCAGATAAGGTTCTCCGCGCTGAAGACGGCCTGGGAATAAGGTTATATTTCACCTCGACGTGACCGGCATTTGTTCGACACTGGGTGTATTTTATATGTCGTAAACCCCAGAAGTTTACCTTAAAGCTTATCTCAGAGCTACGTTTGACACTAAATAAGCTTCACCTGATCAGAGTGCTTTATCAGAACCATGTGTTTTTTTTTTTAGAATATGACTGCGATGTTCGAGCACCGAGTCCACAATGGAGCTTCCAGGACCACTGGAGTATGGCGTTCATACCGAGCTTGATCAATGATCAAGGGTATCTTGAAGTATCTTGATTAAAGAGCTCTGATGAAAAGCTTTTATGCCTTAGAAAATCGCCTGAACGAAAAGTATGGCTATATATCGTGTAGAAGTGCTCGTTTTTAGAGTACAACTAGTGGCTGGCTAGTTCGAATAAGACGCAGTAGATGTACCCAAAAATCATTTGAGAAACAACGGGAACATGAACTTCTCAACGTGTCATCGTTCTGATAAGGATTTTGGGTGGAAAAGACCTCAATTTTATGGATTCATTATGGATAGTGGAGGGAGGACGAATTTCCAAGAATGGCGGCATCTCCTTTTTTCCGAAAATGAAGTACAATATTTGTATGGGCTGTGTCTCAGGTGGGAATTTTGGGGATTTCAGGAATTTTGTGACGGAGAGCGCCGTTACTGCGTGCGGCCTGCATCCCGGTCCATAATCCAGCCGCGTCATTCGTTGCTACCGGAACAGGGAGTGCACGCTCGAAGGTCGTATTTTCCGTAAATCGGATGCACTCCACGTTACGCGTTTCGCATAAACATTCGCATAAACTAAAACGGTGATGTCTTTAGTCTCCGATAAATCTGATAAGTGTGGAACTTCTGTATCTTTCTAATCATTTCAGCTACTTGTACTATTGTCTGCATCCAAACTGTACCAGGAAACTCCAGATTTCCTTTCTCCAACTGAGCTGTTTCGGTCATCTCGCATGAGAACGACTTTGTCGCTTCTTGTAGATTTTTCTCTAGCCTGCAGACCACTTTTCTCCGAGGCTTAGACGAGGCTTAGACGATTGTAACAAGACTATAACAAGACTATAACAAGACTATAACAAGACTATAACAAGACTATAATAAGACTATAACAAGAATTTAATAAAGCATCCGCTCATTCCCTATTGTATCCCCTACATAACAATATCCGAAGTATCTTACACGCCCAGACCTGTACGCAGTCACCTGAACATGCAGTATATCTAAAAATGTACAGCTTCATAAAGTTCAGCACTCCGCGCTTGCTATATGCAAACCACGGAGCACAGGGGTGCAGGATTAACACAGCCAACGCCGAGAACCCACGTCAAGAAGAACAAATCCGGAATATCACACTTCTTGCCACATCAACGCCGAGGCCGTGAAACCACGGCTTTTGGGATACAACACTTTTGGGATTGTTGTATCGTAGTAAAGCAGAATATCTGGAGGTAAATCCATTGACACCATGCAAAACCACTATTGAGTATCTAGTTTTATCCATCTTACGGTGCATATCCTTGCGTTTGTCTCAAATCTCAGCAAAAAATGCAGTCACCTCGAGAAGAACCCGTTTAGATTCGGTGTCAGGACGCATGTTCGTTGCGTTTAGTAATTGTCCGACACCCCACACTAGATCGGAGTCAGTCTCTGCTCCGAGAATGCGTCATGTTTAAAAGAAAGCAAACTTTTGGGTGAGATCTTCCCCGCCTCCCTAAATTGATAACCTCTTGCGGTTATGGAGTCAAAGTGGGGTACTGCCGAAATTATTACCCTACACACCCACGCAAAAACTCGCTGCATTACATGCAGTTCCAAAACGTAGGGCTGCGCATCATGCGTCAACTGTTTTTGGTTTCGAGGTTCCAACAATGTTCATCAAAACCCTTAAGGAGACTTCGTAGCAATAAGATTTACTAACCTGAACTAGTTCACTGTTTACTCAACCTTGAAGCCTACGAAGTCAAAACTCATGTACTGTGGGGCGGATTAACAGCTGGTCCATTTCTTTCGCGACGCCTCGAAGTCATGCATGACGTGGATCAACTTTTCTCCGGCAGACGGGTATATGCAGCACTCGGATAATTTGCGCCGAGAATTTGCCCACAGTACTCGTCTGAAAAGCTTAAATCCTTGATCAGAAAATTCTTGGAAATCTTCTGTGCATGAAACTTGTATGGGGTGTAATTGTCTTTAAAAAAAAAAAGAATTACACGAAATTTTTGACGATTTTTTTCTCGAAGCGTGAGGCTATCAAAAAAAAAATTTGTTTTGAGCCTTGCGTGGGGGGAGGGGGTCTGGCACGCCCCGAGGCTGGGGGTGCATAAATACGGGTATGAGGTATGCGCAATATTGTGGAGAAACAATCTTGGCGCCCGTAACCTGTCATGCACTAGGGATAGCGCCTGCATAAGACGCGCTGATTACTGGGGAAGGAATTGACATGCAGAAAACATGCGCGTATCTGCAGTAAGCTGGATTAACTAATTAGATATGAGCCAGTTAGGCAGCCGTGGGGAGAATTCCGTGACACGCAGAAAACTATAAATACAAGGTCGATCTCCCGCCTTTTTCTAACTCATTATCTTTTAAAAACATCTCTAACTTTATTTCTTAATCATGGGTTTGGAGGACAACCGTTTCATTGCCAAATACCTCAATGTTGGGGAGAAGAAGGCTGGCTCTTCCTCTATGGGTATCTTTGTTGGTGCTTTTGCCGCCCTTGGTGGTGTTCTTTACGGTTACGACACTGGTACCATTTCCGGTGTCATGGCCATGCCTTATGTCTTAAAGAATTTCCCTGCAAACAAGGAAGCCTTCACTGCTAGTGAGTCTTCTTTGATCGTGTCGATCTTGTCGGCCGGAACCTTCTTTGGTGCCATTTTGGCCCCTTTCATCAACGATACCTTGGGTAGACGTTGGTGTCTCATTATTTCTGCGCTTGTTGTTTTCAATGTTGGTGCTGCTTTGCAAACTGCTTCTCACTCTATTCCTTTGCTTTTGGGTGGTAGAGTCATTGCCGGTTTTGGCGTTGGGTTGATCTCGTCAACCATTCCTTTGTACCAGTCCGAGGCTCTTCCCAAGTGGATCAGAGGTGCTATCGTTGCTTGTTACCAGTGGGCCATTACCATTGGTATTTTCTTAGCTGCTTGCATTAACCAGGGTTGTCATGCCATTGACAGCTCTGCTTCTTACAGAATCCCCTTGGGTATTCAAATTGCTTGGGGTTTGCTTTTGGGTGTGGGTATGATTTTCTTGCCAGAAACCCCCAGATTCTATATTTCTAAGGGAAAGGATGATCAGGCTGCCAAATCTTTGTCGAAATTGAGAAAACTCCCCATTGACCACCCAGACTTGCTCGAGGAATTGGAGGACATCAAAGCTGCATACCTCTATGAGACTGAATTCGGAAAGTCATCTTGGTCGCAAGTCATCTCCCGCAAGAACCACCAGTTGAAGAAGTTGTCTACTGGTGTGGGTGTACAAGCATTCCAGCAGTTGACCGGTGTCAACTTCATCTTCTACTTCGGTACCACCTTTTTCCAGAGAGCTGGAGTTAATGGTTTCACTACTTCTTTGGCCACCAACATTGTGAATGTGTTCTCCACCATCCCAGGTATTATTGGAGTCGAGATCATGGGAAGAAGAAATATCTTGTTGACTGGAGCAGCCGGTATGTCTTTGTCGCAGCTCGTCATTGCCATTGTTGGTGTGGCCACCAAGGCCGACGCCGCCCAGAAAGTGCTTGTTGCTTTCTCTTGTATTTTTATTGCTTTCTTTGCTGCCACTTGGGGTCCTACGGCGTGGGTCGTCTGTGGAGAGATTTTCCCATTGAGAACCAGAGCCAAGTCCATTGCTATCTGTACTGCTTCCAACTGGTTGTGGAACTGGGCTATTGCATACGCTACTCCATACATGGTGGACGAGGACAAGGGTAACTTGGGCTCGAACGTGTTTTTCATCTGGGGAGGATGCAACTTTATGTGCTTCTTCTTTGCCTGGGCCCTTATCTACGAGACCAAGGGTCTTACCTTGGAGCAGGTCGACGAGTTGTACGAGGTTGTTCCACAAGCCTGGAAGTGCAGTGGATTTGTTCCAAGCACTCATGCTTTCAGAGAAGAGGCGGCTGGCCTTAATACCCATGATTCCTCCGACAAAGCGACCATGAAGGCTGAGGTTCTTACGATTGAAGACGCCTCGGTTTAACTTATATATATACTTGACGTGTTACGAATAGAAAACTTGCTTATCATTTTGTACAAGTAAACTTATAATACTCTGGTTTAGTATGTCACTATTTGTACTTTGCTTAAACTTGGCCAACCGTCGAACTGGGTATATTAAACGGCTGTTGAGTGCGGTGTGAAATATGCGGGGCATCTGTACCTTCGTTCGACAGTCCTGCAGGGTTGGGTGAGAGATGCACAGAAGGTCCACATTTTCCATTCACTATTGTCATAGCTACACAATAAATAGCAAAAAGGCTATAAAATCTGCCCTTTTCTTCCTTGAATGTCATTACTGTATCTGAGTAACTGGAAGCCGTTAGGCCGAGTCTGCATATAACTGTCCCTGTAGGACTGTACTGTATTAGAGTAACTTCCTTTCATAAAAAAACTACTAAATACGGTAGTGAACTCATTATCTGCTTTCAGTCCTAAAGGCATATAGTAACTGAAACATTTCCGTTCTCTGAATCATTACCATACTTAAAGTATTGAAACACCACATGTCCAGTTATATACAGGAACAATACATTAACGCGCAACAATGGGACTTCGAGTGATTGAAGCTTCCTCTCCATAATACACCACACCAAACTCTATTTTTCCCTCGAAGGTCCAGAAAACCCTGTTTAAAAGATCAAATAACTCAAGACTCGCAGAACTGTGTTCTCACGAGCGCTTTACTGCTTTAACCCTTCTCAGAGCAACTCCCTTGCCACATGCTTCTAAAGGCGCTATTTCTCTGGTGCTTTTTGATCCCGACATGTCTACTGGCAGTTGCTAACCCTGTGCCCCTGGGATTGAAGGCTCCTCCCAAAACTATCGTGGACTTCCTTTCCAGTGATGTGGAATACTCCTACTTCCTCCGACATCTCCAGAAACACGGCCTAATTCCCACCATAAATGCTATGCAAAACGTCACGGTGTTTGCACCCATCAACCTGGCATTCACCGACTCGAACTTGGCACTTGAAGATACAGCCGAAAATCTCTTGCGGTACTTTGCTGACCAGCGATTCCGGGTGTCTTATTTGCAGAACGATACTGTGCTTCTAAACTCGCTTTACGAGACGAAACAAAGTGGCAAGGAAAAGCACTGGTTTCCTTTGAAGATTTCGTTGAGCAGAGGTCACATGCAAAAAAGCCCGACTGCTCCACTCTATACTTTGAACGACTTTGCTGAAATTATAGATGCTGATGACTATGCGAAACACCAGCGTTCGTTCATTCAAACAATCGACCGCTTGATTCCGGCCTCTTTTTCAATCTGTGATTTTTTGCTTGACATGAGCCCTGAAACTTGCAATATTGGTGGTCATTCTATTACTCTAATAAAACTGATCTTCCGTCTGGCGTTTGCTCCCAACAAAAAAGCACTCGAAGAACATTCTACATGCCAGCAATTTCTCGCCAACGTTTCCACGGTTTTGATCCCCTCGGATTCTTACCTACAGAAGTCTTTTCTGGAGCTTGAAAGAAAGTACTACACGGCCATCGACTATGGGTTAAATAACACCGACTTTTACCCCACCAAAAGTGCCGTGAGAGAAATGCAGTCGGACATCCTCTCTCTCATTCGGAACATTTTGATACCCGATACTGTTGGAGGAGTCAACGGAACAAATTCAACCCACGAGATCCTTGGGGGTGGTAACTCATACCTTTTTCAGTTTGATCCCTCGAGTGATACTATAACTATCAACAAGAGATTACAAAGTTTTGCGGGCTCTACATCACTAACATTGAATGATGGTGTTGTACACTTGTTCGATAACACGATCCTAAGCACCAATGAGACTTGGAAAAACCCCCAACCTGGAAACTTTTTCGTCGCGTTGAACGTCACGAAAACACCAATTTTTGCAAGAAAAGCTCTTTATGCCATGCATTACTCTCACTTTGTGGAAGAGTTACACTTTAGAAGGATGGGAAATCTCATTGGAAGTAAGGCGACGAATCAGACAATCTTGGTGGACTTACTGGACAGAGACGACTTCAAGGATGATGAGGTCATTGCACATCACTCTACAAGTCTGTCTGAACTTTTGATACCAGGAGATGACCTGATTGGCACCGAATCTTTTAGCAACAGACAGAGTATGCACTACAAGTTTTTGTCTGGGGCCATTGACTTCGAAAATGAACTCTCTCAGGAAACACCAATCATTCACAAAATGGCAGACTCAAAACTCTGTCTGAAGAAGAGGATCGGTTCATGCTACAAGGTGAAGCTTTCGGGAGTACTTGATAACGATAGCATCAAAGTATTCTTTAACACTAAGTTTGAAACAGGACCTCCAGTGAAAGCAGATTTGTTGAATATGATTTTTGTCACAGAGTTAGATTTCAATTCTCCTTTATCGTTCAAAACGGTAATGGGAGAGCTTATGTCTGATGAGTTTGAGAAACACCACTTAAACCATATCATTATTAACAAAGATTCGTGTTTAGCAACTTTGGAATATTTATATCAGTTCAAGCTTTCTCACTTGGACGATAACCACAAAGGCTACACAATATTCCTTCCCTGCGGACAAACGATTTGGGATGGAGGAAGGCAGCCAAGCAATCCTAGATACACATCGTGGAAAAGCCTTGGACTAACCTTGAAGTATTTGGAGAAAAATAAAGCTGTGTTTGAAAACCTTGTGCAGGGTATTTTTCTTGAGGATTTGATCTACTCAAACTTTGGATTGGAGAGTGAAGAAGAGCTGAGTATCAGAGTTAAAACTCTTCGTGGAGATTACTATAATGTGTCAGAAACTTACCAAAGTGGTGACAGCAACCACATTATCAGTGTCAATAACACATCACTTTCCGTGCCGTTGAATTCGGATATATTATTTGACCAAGGGGTAATCCACATTACCGAAAAAGTTTTGCTACCAGAAGATTTGAGCGTGCCTCTTGCTGATCTAGTGGATTCAGCACAAGACTTCGTGGAGGGTCCGTTTTCATTTTTAAATTTCATCAAAATGCTCCGCAAGGTCCATCCTTCCCAATATCTCGATCTTCTGCCTTCGTCGAATACTTCGTTTTTTGTGCCATCGATAGAGCTGTTGCAGAACCTCAACATCAGCGCAGACTACAACAGACTCACTGAATTCATGCAACTGCATACATTGGCCAATGAAGAGGCTCACAAGTTGGTGGAATGCTTGCTTTACCCAGATAATGCGCTTAACTCAAGCTACATAATTCAAACCAATACGGCAAAGGGCCGTTTCAGGTGCACCACCAGCTCGACCACGGGAAAGGCTTACCTCACGTTGGAAAGCCCGCTCAACTCGTTCGAGGCATTTGCCAGAAAGAGACAAGTCAAGGTTCTTAATTATGGCTGTTCACATGTGAATGGAAATAACCCTAGCTGCATCTTTGCACTTGATAGGCCGATTGAGCTAACCTGGTTTGATCCTACGAGCAACTTCCTCCACGTGCACATTGGCTGGATCAGTGTGGGAATAGGAGTGGTCATCGGAATCATTCTCTTCGGATTCTGTGCCACCACCGTTGCCTTGTGTCTCTCGCGAGCTCCAAAGAAAAAGGCGATCGAGGAGAACAATTTCAAGCCGGTAGAAGGAAGTTACATGAGGGTGACATCGAGCGAAGACTTCGCCCCAAGCACTTATGATTTTGGGTATGAAACCGACGACGATATGTTCAGAGAACAAAGTGACCAGCTCTTGCCATTACGTGGAGAAAGACCGCACTCGAGCTATGGGTCCATGTCTCCCATGGCACCACCCAGTGCACCACGCAAGATCAAGGGCCTGGGTCTTATCAAAACCATCAACCGTGACCGGAACCTTCCCTGACACATGCCGGTACAAATCGATTAGAAGGTAAAGAAGACGAACTAGATATGAATAAATCGAAATTTCCATGGATAGGCAAAGGTATCTAACTTTAGAAAATCAGAACACCAGAGCATCAGCGAAAGCGTGGTTTTTGCATTGGCCTTTAGAGTGCTTATCTGCTGCGCCTGCACACACCACCTTCTCTGCAGAGGACTCTCTGTTGATCATTTAGCACTCTTCTCTAACAAAACAAAAAACTACACACATTTTACAAAACAACTATAATCCAACGCTATTGCAAACATTCCCTTGATTATTTGATAGGCCACCATATACAACAACATCCCATACTGAAATGTCTGATAATGTCCCATTGTACATACAGAACAACTACCCAGAGCAACAACAGTCACCAGGCTATGATACTCTAATGGACTCTAGTAAAGAAATGAATGGCCTGCCGCAGTAAAAACCTGATGGCAGTTTCCATAGTTCTCAACTAGACACCCAAATGAAGGCCCCGGGATCCAGTGAAATCGACCGGCAGCTCAGCGATCTACTGAAGCAGCAAGTCGTTGTTCCAGAACTCCCAAGAGAGCCCACAACCAGTGAGGGTTCAGATCAGAAGTCGATCTACATCGGAAATGTTGATTACGAGACTACAGAGCCGGAGTTGCAGGAGTTGTTCAGTGTTAGTGGAGCCATCGAGAGAGTCAAGATCATGAAGAATAAAGCGACGGGAGCTCCAAAGGGCTTTGCGTATTTGGAGTTCGTCTCAAAAGAGAGTGCTCGGCAGGCAATTGCTAATCTCAACGGAACTATCTTGCGAGATCGAGAATTGAAGGTCTCCCTCAAGAGAACTAATGTGCCAGGCATGTCTACGACTGAACGTGGCTCCACCGGAGGTAGAGGTCGCGGAAGAGGCTTGAGAGGAATGATGAGGGGAAGGGGAAGGGGAAGAGGAATGTTTCGGGGTCCCAGGAGAGGCTTGGCCGATCGCTATACACCTTACTAGTACAATTCCAGTTCTTCTCTCATAAAGAAGAGATGGAAACACATGATTATTATCGAACAGTCCAATTAAATAATAGCCTAGGAGTTGCACTTCCTCACAAACTCCGATACTTCCGGCTTCCCATCCTCCGCCAATCCTTCCACCACGCCAGTGCAATTTTCTGCTGACATTTTCTGCTCGAACTTGAACTTGCACAGAGATTGATCGATCTCAATTCTGAGCCCGGTGATGGCCTTTTGCATCAAATTCATATAATTTTCGGGTGCATCTGAAACCTTCCATGGGCATGCCTTGGGCTTCTCCTGCTGGTCGGTCAAATTGTTCAATTGTGTCCGAACAAAGTCATGGTCATCTACGATTTGCAGCTTCCCATACACGTGGAGAGCCGCGAAGTCCCACGTGGGCACGAACTTGTGGGTGACCTTTTTTTCCGGGTAGTACGACGGCGAAATGTACGAGTCATGTGACTGGAAGATCACCAATACACGGTCGTTCTGGGTCAATGACGGGATCTGGTGGTTTTTCTTGGCAATGTGTGCGTGCAAATACTTTTTCCCGGTGTCCTTGTCTGTGTGCAAGTAAAAGGGAATGTGATTGGCAATGATCAGGCCGTCCTCATCGGTGGTCACCACTGTGCCCAAAGGGTAGGTGTGGATTAACTCCTCTCTGGCGTCCCAGGACTCGACCTCGTATTTCTTTGGAATATACATGATGGAAAGACAATGTCTGAAACGAAGAGTTGGCTTGGATAAATCTGGGGAAATACATGGGTTTTATATTTTTTACAATGCTCCGCTTTGGGAAGGCCAATGCGCGATTATTAGTCATTGCAACAGCACTCGCTCAATAGGCTGCCGTCCGTTACCCTCACCAAATACGAGCACCAGAGGCAAACACTAGCCCAGAAAAGCCACCAAAAAAGTCGGCCAGTTGTTATTTAAAAATCCATCTAATGTCAGCAATGACGTCACAAATGTCGCAAAGTATTTAAATTGCAATATTATCCGTGGCCCAAATTGCCGTGGCACACCCTTCTTGGAAAAGATTGACGCGATCCGGCACACATTCGCCTTATCGACAATTGTATCGAACAGTGCGCCTTATCTACGCACCTGGATCTCTGAACCGTCAATTCAAGGTTAAAAAGAACCTCATTGACTACTTCAAAACCCATAGAAACCATAGACCATGACGCGGATTCTTGTGACCGGAGCATCCGGCTTCATTGCGCAACACATTGTCAAGCTTCTTGTCTCGAAGCACTACTCGGTGGTGGGAACCGTTCGCCTGGCTGAAAAAGGAGACAAACTCAAGACCAACTTGGACTCTATCAATCATGGACTCTTTGAGTACGCCATTGTGCCCGATATCTCCACACCGGGTGTCTTTGATCCGGTCTTTGAGAAGTACCACGACATTTCCATAGTCCTCCACACAGCATCGCCATTCTTCTACGACTCCACCGATCCCGAGAAAGACCTTATTCTTCCTGCAATCAACGGAACCAAAAGTGTCTTGGAGTCAATTAAGAAGTTGGTGGAAAATGGCAACACCACGTTGAAGAGATTGGTGATCACGTCTAGTGACGCAGCCATTTACTCGGCCGAAGACGAGCTGAACGCCGCCCTTTCCTTCGATGAAACTTCCTGGAATAACATCTCCTACGAAGACGCAATCAAGGACCCCATCAATGCGTACTACGGGGCCAAGTCTTTCGCGGAAAAATTGGCCTGGGATTACTATAGAAATAACCCCAAGTTCCCTTCGTTATCCACAGTGAACCCGGTCTACGTCTTTGGCCCCCAAGCATTTACCAATGAAGTCTCAGACAAGCTCAACACGTCCAATGAAGTGGTAAACGGGTTGATCAAGTTAAAGACCGGCGACAGCTTTGATAACGATAAAGGTGGATACGTGGATGTCAGGGATGTTGCAACGGCCCATTTGGCTGCGTTTGAAAGAGACGACACAAAGAAGAAACGCTTATTCATGACCAATGGCAAGTTCAGTGTTCAAATGATGCTTGATGTGATCAATGCCAAATTCCCCGACCTTCTGTGTCCAAAGGGAACCCCGGGCTCAGGACCTACCGATATTAGCACCTTGGCTGCCACCAGCAATAAAGCCACACGAGAAATATTGCAGTTTGACTTTGTTTCCTTGGAAAAATGTGTGACTGATATTGTGGCTCAAATCTTGGACTACAGGCAAAATAAGCTATAGGATAACCACTATAACCACCCCAACTCAAAAATCAAATGTCATGATTTATGGCCGGTGCAAAAGCTACATATTCGTGACCAGAATCGACAGATTTATAAAAGTGCAAGTCAGACATTTTATAGCTCTGCCAAAAGTGTAGTGATGCTACATCTTCAGTGTGAATGATCTCACTAGCACACCAAGAGACATTTTACTGGGGTGCATCAATGCTTAGAATGAAGAGCTCTATTCAAAAAATTATTCCGATAATCTTAGAATGCCATTGTACAGAAATGATTCTCCGGGCATAACAAGAAACGTGCTTTTTGAAGTATTAGCAGAGTCCGTTTTTTTTCCTCTCCGCATCCACTGAGCGTTGGGAGGAGGATAATTTCTTGATTGCGAGGTAACAGATGCAGCATCGCATCTCAAAATTAGGTCTGCCACGTACGGGTGAGACTAAACCAAACGTCGCGAGCCAATCAGAGAGCGTATGTATGTAAGCCGGTGCGCTATGTGCAGGCGCGTCTCTCGCGCGCCTGGAACAATCACTTCCTTTTTTACTGATATGCTTGTGATGCATCAGTTAAAAGCTCGCGGCTGTGAAAGTTCATCTTCAGTCTTCTTTTCTTTTTCCCGGAAATTACAGCATCTTTCTACACCTAGCACTTTTATCGCTTTTCTAACCACTTAGCGTATTCTTGCACATCCCCTGAATTCCCGACTCGGATTAGTCTAGACACTACAGCAACTGAGTTTCTTCGAGCCCTTGCATGGATTAGCCTCACATTCCACAAACACCCAAACACTGAAACACCCAAACACTGAAACATCCAAACAGTGTAATACTCAAGCATTTGAATACTGAAACACATTCAAATATCCAAAACACAATCATTACACAATGTTGGTGACCATCAAGAATGCGATTGCCAAGCTCCTTCAACCTAGTGCAGAGGATGAGGAATTGAGACGGGCAGAACGCTTGATCGAAAACAATCAGATCCCTTACGGATCCACGGAGCAAGGCTCCGACAGAGCACGAGAGGCAGCTTCTGAAGAAGCCATTCTCAGTGCTGTGAAGAACGCTGGCAACGGCGACTCATCCGACGACGACGAGGCCACTGGGTTCATCAACTCCTTCGATCCTCGTGTCATGAGTGACATCATCATTGGTCTTTCCGACGGATTGACCGTTCCATTTGCATTGACCGCGGGCTTGTCTTCTTTGGGCTCGTCCAAGCTTGTCATCACCGGTGGTATGGCCGAATTGGTGTCCGGTGCCATCTCTATGGGTTTGGGAGGCTACTTGGCCGCCAAGAGTGAAATGGACTACTACAAGAGTGAAGTCAAGAAGGAGAAGTTGCAATTTTTCAAGAAACCTGAGACCCTTAACCAGGAGGCTGCTGAGATCATGTTTGAATTGGGCGCCAGCGAAGACACAATTGCTTCTTTCTTGAGGGACTTGGACTCTTCTCCAAAGGAGCTCATTGACTTTGTTATTCGTTTCGGAAAGGGCTTAGAAGAGCCTGCTGAGGGAAGAGAATTGACCTCGGCCTTAACCATTGGCTCGGGCTACTTCCTCGGAGGCTTCATTCCTCTACTCCCATACTTCTTCTGCGACGTTGTCAAAACAGGACTTATCATCTCTGTCCTTGTCATGTGCCTCACATTGTTTATTTTTGGCTTCGTCAAGACCTCTGTTTCCTTGGGAGACGACTGTGGAACGTTTAAGAAAGTCACGGAAGGTTTCCAAATGGTAATTATCGGGTCCGTTGCCGCCGGTGCGGCCTGGACGTTGGTCTACTTTATTGAGTAGTGGACCAATTGCTTGCGAGGTTCAATCTCGATGTATAATAGACAACAGGCTGAGCGTCAGTCCTGGAACCAACAACTACATGCCTTCGGAAGCTATCTTACTTGATAGGCAATAGTGGCGAAGTGGAATTCACTAGCACGGTGACTCCACTCTACAGTGGGAGAAATGAAACATTTAGCTATTCTCTTATATTACTCGTTTAAATAGTATATGTGTAGCCAACAGTGCCATGCGCACACCCGTACACCAGCAAAGTTTGCCTCCCCCTCAAGGTTCCTCCTACCGCACTCTATCAATCACCAACCACTACTCTGATGCCTTTCAAACCCGCAGACATTATCTCCCGTATTGCAATCCCAGTGGGAGTTGCCTTCACACTCGGCCAATCGGCCATTTATGACGTGGAGGGCGGAAAAAGAGCCGTCATTTTCGACCGGTTGAACGGTGTGCAGCCCAACGTCATGGGCGAAGGCACCCATTTCGTGATTCCATGGTTGCAGAAAGCCATCATCTACGATGTGCGGACCAAGCCAAAGACAATTTCTACCACTACCGGATCCAAGGATTTGCAGAACGTGTCCTTGACCTTGAGAGTGTTGCACAGACCAGAGGTGATGAAGTTGCCTACGATTTACCAGACGCTCGGTATGGATTATGATGAGAGGGTGTTGCCAGCCATTGGAAATGAGGTGTTGAAAAGTTGCGTTGCGCAATTCGACGCCGCGGAACTTATTACGCAGAGAGAGGTTGTGTCTGCTCGGATCCGCCAGGAGCTCTCCAGAAGAGCCAACGAGTTCAACATACGTTTGGAAGACGTTTCCATCACACACATGGCTTTCGGCACGGAGTTCACCAAGGCCGTGGAGCAGAAGCAGATTGCTCAGCAAGACGCAGAGAGAGCCAAGTACTTGGTTGACCGCGCGGAGCAAGAGAGAAAGGCTGCCGTGATTCGCGCAGAGGGTGAGGCCGACGCTGCCGATACGGTGTCCAAGGCTTTGGCCAAGGCTGGTGATGGTTTATTGAAGATCAGAAGATTGGAAGCCTCTAAGGATATTGCCCAGACGTTGGCCCTGTCGCCCAACGTGTCTTATTTGCCGTCCGGCAAGGCTGGCGAAGAAGGCAAGAACAGTTTGTTGTTGAACGTGGGCCGTTGAGCTTGGGACCGTGTATATAAATAGATGAATAATGACTAAATATCGATATCGACCAACTCGTCGTAGGCCCCTGGCGTTGTGACCTTTCCGGTACTGATCAATGCCTCTATGTCCTGGATCTCCTTCACACACAAGCTGGTGAGGTTTCTGGTGTCCAGCAGGGTTTTGCCAAAAGCAACATCATCTTCCACGCGGACCCCAATACCCTGGAAATGGCGAGGCCACTTATCGTTGAAGGGAATGTATAAGCCCGGCTCTATCGTCACCACATTGCCTTTTTTCAAATTGACATGTCTCGAGACGCTGGGCACATCGTGCAAATCAAGCCCCAAATGGTGGCCAATGTAATGAGGAAACAAGTCGCGAGAAACTTCTGCTCGGGTGAGCGAAGAGAATCCGGGCAAGCTTCTTAAACCTTGGGTCATGGTCACCACGGCCAAATTGTGGAGGTCTTGTAATGACATGGCATCAGCCTCGGAGCAGCGGTCTATGCAGGCCTTGTTTGCAGCTAAAACCACGTTATAGATATCTTTCTGGGCTTCGGAAAAACCTCGGGCATGGTTGGGCCAGGCCCGGGAAATATCAGCACAGTAGCCTCCCAATTTACCTCCGGCATCAATGAACACCAACTCGTCCTCATACAACAAATCGTCGTTTCGCGTATAGTGGATGGTCAAGGCATTTGCTCCGCTAGCAATAACAGGAATGTAGGCTTGCTTATCACAGCCACCTCGAACAAAGGCATACTCGAGGTACTTGGCTAGGGTTTTTTCTGTTTTGAAAGGTGCATCCGAGCCCACCTTGGCCATGGCGCAGTTGATGGCTCTGCTGGAGATCTGTGCTGCCTTGTGCATGACCTTAATTTCTGCCTCTGACTTGACCAGACGCTGCTGCTCTATAATTGGTTTGAGAGCACGCACGGTTTTCCTGGATCGTTTCAAGAGATCGGAAATTGTGGAGGTGTAGGGCGAAGAGCTTGGGAAGCTGAAGAACTGGGAGAACTTGGTACTGTTCTCAGAGACTCCTCCATCATAAAAGACCACATCGTTTCTGTTGACGACTTTTTGTAAATAAGAGTCCACTCTATTGATACTCTCCACGTGATCAGCATTGAAGAAGTCGTACGCTCCTTCGAGCCCGTTCTTGTCACCTTCCCATAGGTCCGTGGAGGCATTTTTCGGTTGGCACAACATGTGCAACACCACATCGTCGTCAGTGCCGTTATCGGCGACTTTTTCTATAAGAGCCACGGACTCGGGGCCAAGCCACCCGGTCAAGTAGTACAAGTTGTTGTCCTGTTGGAAGTCGTAGAAGACACTTCCGGAGCTATGTAGAACGCGGTTTCCGGCAAGAATGGCCACGGACCGTGCCGGCATTTCTTTGCTCAACGCAAGCCGACGGTTATAGTATTCCAATGCAGATATTCCGGGCGTCAATTCCCCTGCTTTGGGGATCATATGTGTTCTGGTCTCGTGCATGGGCTGCCCGGTGTTGTAGGGCACCCTGAGGGCCGGTCGAGAGGCTAGGCTTGAAGCCCACCGCTTGCATGCCAAAACAGACTTTGAGCAGAAAGACATGATGCAATACTAAGTGATTGACAAGTCTTAAGACGTCCTGGAGAGGTTGGGAGGTTGAGTGCTTGAAGAAGCTGGAGTTCCTAGACTCGTGGATTCGCTCCGATGCACTCAAGTCGCACTAGCCATCTTGCATGGAAACATGTCGTACTGTACTACACTGCACTGACCCAGAGCAGAGACTATGCTGTATGTGTGGGATACTTATAAGGGGCTTGCATTCACTGCTGAAAAGTGCAAGGCTTCTAAAGGGCAGGTCATCACCGATGGGCTAGAACTGCTCGATTGGGCTGCACATCTTCCCGTCGCCGAACCCTCTGAAACTCACGAAAGCGATTGTGAAGGCACCAGGACCACACAGAGCCGAAAGGAGAAACGGGAAGCCAAAAAGGCCATTAAAGAAGCAAAACGTGAGAGTAAGGTCCTTGCCAAGCGAAGTGCCCTGGCTGGAACCGACTACAGTGGCTCAGGCTATAATCCGTATGTGGCTCTGAAAGAACTCAAGGCGCTCTACAAACAAATAAGCGACAAAGCATCGGGGTCCGATGTGAAATTATTCCAGTTCAAACTGATTGCCTTCTATAAGTCCGACGCCAGCCACCTTGTGCCAGGAGAATGGCTCAATGACAATAACATCTCCTTCATATATGAGCTTGTGCAGGAGCTCTTTCTTAAACCCTCCAACTTCGCCCACCATATCCACCTCTTGTACCCCTCGGTTGTCCAGCTCTTGATGCACTATCCCGTGGAAGAGGATCTCAAGGATATGCTTCCCATGGACGACTTGCGCAAGCTGAAACTAGTGTTCATTCCTTTCAACTTCATGGAGGACTGCGACTATGTGAACTTGGAGGATGCAAATAACGGCGACCATTGGGCTCTTTGCATCTTGAGCATTGCCGAAAAGAAGCTCTTTGTATACGACTCCATGGCCCTCGATGCCGATCCTGAAAGCGATAATCTTCTCAAAAAGCTAACGTTTCGCATCACCAAAATCTTGTTCAAATCTACCACGAAATTGCTGATTGTCAAAAAGACCTGTGATCAGCAAGACAATTTCGATGACTGTGGCGTGTTTCTTATCATGATCACATGCTTCCTTATTTCGAAGCTACTCTCGGGAGAGCCCACGGACCTTGATGTTGCCGGAGTCAAGTTTGAACCCATGAGCGGACGGCTTCAAGCCATGAAGCTCGCGTGTAGGTATTATATGGCACAGCCCTCATCTCAGTCTTGAGAGTCTTTCAAGTCCCGGAAAAAATTGGACACTAGAAGACCCCGCATCTGCGTTGCGATGGCCTCCGCTTTGATGGTGTGGTCAACCTTGGCCAATTGCTCCTGTAGATCTAGCACTTGAGACTCCTTGTTAATTGGAAGACTGCAAAAGCGATCCTCCTCCTGGTGGTAATATACATTCGCTTTCCCAAGACTCAAGACAGATATTAGGAGCACTATATTGTTTGACACAGAATCCTTAACAGCGGGTTCCACATCGCCGTACCCCATTTTCTCTAGCATTTTGGCCCGCGAAATGTACTTGGTCATGGACATTATCATGAGAAACACCTTCAGGTCGATGATCACTTCCAAAGCCTCCCAAAACGTTCCCACTGTCTTGGTCGGAAGTGCATACTTAATAGACGAGTCTAGAGTCAGCAAATAACCGTCTGCCTGGAAAAGGTTCTTGGCTTCAACAAAGTTTGCCTCCAGCAATTGGTCCAAAAGCTGGTATATGTTGGTGGTAATTGGCGAGCTAGAAGTGTAGAAGTCCACCAAGTCGTCTTCAGAGCTGAAGTTCAAGTCCTTAAAAGGCCGCGTGGCTATACAAGCTATTGCGTAGAAAACAAGGGCCTCAGAGTGGAGATTCAAGCTCTCTAGGACCGCGAGGTTGTGTTTGGTGGCCTGGAAGCTCTCCACAAACTCATTGAACCGATTCTCTTTGAACTTAATGAATGCGCAGCACCACTTAATGGCCCAGTAGAAGTCGAGCTCAGAAGATTCAACCCCCTCGGGTAATTTGTCCAAGGAGAAGTCTGGGACACTCTCGCAGCTAGCGAAGTACGAATCGGCCTTCTTCTCAATGACCGTCCAGTCAAGAGTGTCGCTGGTTGAATTGGCACTATTATGGGTGTCTGGGTTTTCGCTAGCATCGAGATGGTGGAACCAGAATTGGCCAAAGAGAACCCAGAGGATTTGGTAGAAGGCAAACTCAAAGTAGCGGTTCTTGGCAAACGAGCCCTCGTCGTACACATTGCTGGCGAACTGTGTGGAGAGGTTCAACTTGTTGAGGTAGTATTCTAGCATATGTAAGTCCGCCCGCACAAACAGGCTCTTTAGTAGCGGGCCAACGTTCAGGAGCATCTTCTCCTTAGTGCCACTAAACACCGTATCTTCGTCGGTGAGACTTGAAGTCGTGGTATGGTCTTTAATGGCAATGATCCACTGCTCTCCGAAACGGGAGCTCTGGGGGCTGTTTATGGACTGGAGAAAAGTGCACATTTCCTGGTGGGAAGGATGAAGTGCCTGGTATTTGTCCATCAAATGTAGAGCTTTTTCTGCAAGAAGCAGCTTGTCAGAATCTGGGGTATGTGGATGGCTAAACTTGTGGGAGAGCGAGTGGATCTCAATGAAGTCGAAATCACCGAGCTTCGGCGGTGGGTCTATGCTGCCCATACTGGTTCTTTTGGGTGGTCTGTTCTTGAGTAGAAGCTTTCGACTGGGTTCTGGTGAAAGAATGGGAGTATTCGGGTGAGTTTCCACTCATGGCGCGGCCCCGCATGTACAGCCATTTGCTTTCGCAGTCTACCCTTCTCTGGACCTGTTTAGCCTCAGTCAACCATAACTGTCACCCATAATCATGCTCTGTGCCAAAAAAAGCTTCAATCAAAATAAGTTTGGAATCAAACCAAAATCCGTACCCAAATTATTCATTATTATTTCGAAAAAAAAGCAATTGTCTTAATTTGAATTATATAGAATAGGTGGAGGGGAAACATGCGAACCAGTCTATTTTCTGGTGTGCTCAGCATTAGCTTAAAGTAGATGAAAAATAGACTCGCCCAAGAGATAAGCTTTGTATAATGCAAGACATGCGCCTCGTAAAATGAGGGGGAAATCTGGATTTTAAGGCAGGCGGTTCAATACAAAGTGTCCGCTGCAAATCCGTACATCTATGTCTCTTGTATTTTTTTTTTTTACAATTTCAATGGGTGTTCTTGCTAGATTCTTGAACCGGTAGTACTTAGTAGCTGTGCTCGGTGGTTCGGTTCCGCGTGAGGCAGCTAGCACTACTCAAATAGTGAGAAGCTTCTAATCCACCACTTTTAATTCATATTTCTTGAAAAATTGATACGAATCATGTGTTGTTGTTTTTTTAGATTTCAAAATCCACTGCTCCCATAAAATTAGACCACATAAAATTAGACCACATAAAATTAGACCACATAAAATTAGACTATAACTTCTACACCAAAGCCGTCCTCCTACCATCTGTCGTAATCCATTAATCAATGGGCTTTGTCTCGGTAACCCGCTGCTTATACTAGGTTGATATAAAGATTTATTGGGGTTTCGATGTTAGTTCGTGGGCTGCTTGCTTATTCCATCACGTTATACTCTTCACTTCTGCCTTGGTTGTTCTGACCGCCTGCGATCATATCAACAACAGACTGGTACTGTAACTAGAGCATATGTGGTAAAGAATTGTAGCCACTCCCCAGCTCATGGGTGTCCATGTCGTCATACTTAGAGAACCGGCCCTGTAGAGAGCCAGTAGCACGAGTCCCACCACAGCCCCACTGATTAATCCCTGCGCACCGCCTAGAAAAACGTAACCTACAGCCACGATGATTGGCTTGAAGCCTATGGGTGGCGAGGTCTTTCGAAGCATTTTGTTAAGCCTTAGTCTTTGGATGATCATGTTTGAAGCTGACGCCACAGCCACTATGGTATATGCCAAGGAAAAGAAGATGATGGACCAGTACACCGTGAACGTCCAGATGTCCAGCGAGTAATATAGGAAGGAGCTCAGGAACTTAGCCTTGTGTTTTCCTGTGGGCCAGTAAAGAGACGGGAAAGGGGGTGTCACGTAGCCAAGGGGAACATTTTTGGAGGAGATGAAGTATTGCATGGCCGGTAAAACAACGCAGTATGGGCTCACTAAGCGGTGTGTATGTCACGTGGTCAGTCACGTGGTCATTTTTTTAAACCCTTTAAACGTTTATAAATTAACTTCTACAAGATTTTTAGTACCTTTATTAATATCTCTTTTCATCCTTTAGATCTTCCCGACCAATATGGCCATCTGTGGTGTCTACATGTTCCTATAGAAAGCAGTGTGCAGGCCATCGCCACTAGGCTTGAGAAAAAACCTTGGGCAGGCATACCAACACCACCCATACACACATATGTCCAGAAGATACGACTCCAGAACCACAATTTTCTCTCCCGAGGGAAGACTCTATCAAGTGGAGTACGCACAGGAAGCCATCTCCAACGCCGGTACGGCCATCGGTATCTTGGCCGAGGATGGCGTGGTGTTGGCGTGTGAGAAGAAAGTCACGTCCAAGTTGCTAGACAACGACGGATCGGCAGAGAAACTTTACTTCTTGAACGACCAAATGATGTGTGCTGTGGCCGGTATGACTGCAGATGCATCTATCCTTGTCAACAATGCACGTGTGACGGCTCAGCGGTATTTGAAGACATATAACGAGGAGATCCCCTGTGAGCTTCTTATAAAGAATTTGTGTGACGTCAAACAGGGCTACACACAGCACGGAGGCTTGCGTCCATTTGGTGTCAGTTTCATCTATGCGGGACATGACGACCGCTACCAATTCCAATTGTACACGTCCAACCCCTCGGGCAATTACAGTGGGTGGAAGGCCACGTCGATTGGAGCCAACAACTCTGCTGCGCAGACATTGCTCAAGAAGGATTACAAAGACAACATGCAATTGAAGGAGGCCTGTGAGTTGGCCATCAAGGTGCTTTCGAAGACCGTCGACAGCAGCAACTTGAACAGTGAGAAGTTGGAGTTTGCCACCTTGAGCATGGGCAAGGATGGCGTGCTCCGCAAGATCTGGAACGACGTGGATGTGGATGAATTGATTAAAAGCCTGGGTGTTTTGGAGAGGACGGACGAAGAGTAGGTGAAGTGTCGTCGCTGATAAATAGTGGTTGCAGCGTGCAGTCGCTTAGAATACACTGCGAGCCATTTAATGAAACATAAGAATTATCTAGAAGCCATGGTATCTAGATTGCAAACTAGATCGTGTATTGAAATCGTGGATATAGTAGATTTTGAGATCTAAAGATTATCGTAGACAAAATCTTGTTTCTACTGTAGCTACTGAGACCTGAATATTACCGTTGGTACTATGAGACTGAGATTAAAACTAAGACTGAGTGAGACTGAGACTGAGTGAGACTGGGGCACTAAATATATTCGCATTTCTATACCGCGCCAGAGCAACCCACCCAACTTAGCAATCCCACCATGGACTTCTTCAGGCCCGGCATCTTGCCTAGTCTGACCAAAAGTCAGATTCGCAGCAATAACACCATCTCTGCCAAAATCCTTGAACAGTTGAAAAAATTAAACGACAGAACGAACCAGTACTTGGCCGATATATACAATGCTACCATTGACCTATCCCCACATACCCCCAGCCACTCAGCCATTGAAGACGTTTTCACGGACTTTTACTACGATCTCAAGATCAGCGACTCCAAATTGGCAGCTGTTCCCGATGTCAGCTTGGCCACGTTGAAAAAATACCAATCCAGGTTGAAGGGCTTGCCTGCCCAAACTGATACTGATCACCAAATGGTTTCTATTATCAACGAGTACTCCACCTTATTATTGGTGTATCATTTATCCAATAACATCATCTACCAGACAGTGGTGTCCAAAAATCAATTGAGCTACTGGTCAGACTTAAAGCTTTCCAACTACTCCAAGGCCTTGTATGGCGTGCAGACACTCCCTGAGAGAATGTACAGACTCATTGGTGACGCTTATAGCAGAAATGAGTTTTCTTCACGGGCGGAATCTCAAACTATCATCCAGAATTTCACCTCTCTTTTTGACTCTGTGAGAAGACTGATTTCTAATTCCCTTGGAAAACTCAATGTCAACTTCATCATGAAACAATCCAAGATCGCCCCTCTCAAATTACTTTTCAGTGTATTTGACCAGGAGATCAAGGGGAAAATCAAATGTGTGAATGACCAATTGGACGAGAAATATAAATTGTTGGGCACCATCTTGAACAACTTACCGGTCAACAGTACTGCTGTCTCCGTAATCTTGCCTAATGCGGGTTCTGACGTGTCTTCGTTGATACAAAGTGTGGAGGGGATTATTCATGACACTCTGGGCTTAAAGTCCACGGCACCTCCGGGTTTTTTGGCCAGGTACTGGCCGCTCATTTTAGTGACCATCAACTATGGGCCTTCCACGACCTCCAACATCTGGAAGAACCGGTTCGAAATCTTGGAGTGGTTCAAGCACAATTTCCTCGATACTTTGGTAGGGTTCTGGAATAACTGGATTGTAAAACCCGTCACTGATATGTTGAACATCTTGAGGAACGACGATACCATGACCATCACCTCCAAAGAATCCCTCAAATCAGACTTGGACTCCCTTGAGCGCATGGTCACTGACTACTTGAAGGATACCGATGTGGAGGTGTCGCCTGCAGATATCCACTCTGCAGTGGCTCAAGGAGACCTCACCATGATGATGTCTCAATACGAAAACGAGATCCGGTCTCCTTACAAATCGATAATCAAGGGTCTGTTGATCCGCTCTATACTCATACAAGTGCAGAAAACAAAGGTGGATGGAGGCCTCGCCATCAATGGAATTGATAAGTTACTCAAACTGCAGCAGTTATTGTTTGGGGTTTTATCGATCTCGCCATCCCTTTTCATTTTGTATCAAGCCAACAACGCCCTCAGAAAAGACCCCACATTGTCTCGCAATTTGGTGGACCGTCGTTTCGATTGCTTGAAGAGCATGAATCAAATCGAAAAGCTTGTCAATAAAGAGGGAGGTGAGCCCAAACTTATCAGAGACGGAAAGTTGTTTGTGGAGATTGTCAACCTCTCGCTTCTCTCCAAAAAAGTGATTCCTAAGAAGCTTCAAGATGAATTCTCGCACGATATGGATCAGCTCGCCTTGACAAACTCGAGTGATACGGGAGACTTGAGAGGCATCATCAATCGGATCTGGAATATGTATTCTCCATTTTTCCGCACGTAGATCTGCAAAGATGAAGTGAGATTTGCAGGTCTCTAGCCTTTATGCCATGCAAACCCACACATGGGCCTTTTCCTAAAAAAATTTGGGGCTTTTACCCAAAAATCTTGCATATAGGATGAAACATGTCTCGCACCCCCACCTTTGACATTCTTCTCAAGACTCATAAGACCGGACGTTCCCACGCTCTTTATGGCAGTTGCAGCTGCATATCTGCGAAAAGTCACAATTCCGAGAGTGGGAACAGAAAGCAAGCATCTAACTGATTGTACGGAATGTGGGCAGACACACCTGGGTGCTAAAAATACCGTGCATATAAGCAAGCACGGCAGGACACTGATCGGAGTTAACATGCAGTCTGCCCGGCTCGAAAATCAAGTGTAGTGCACATAGAGTATGTCGAGTTACTTTCATCTATGAGGCACCCCCACCTCTGAATTTGAGTACCCCTTATAGAAATTTTGAGAACACTGCGGGGAATTTTTACGGCGTACGAAATGGCAGCGTCCATTAATTATGACCTCAATGCCCTGCAATCTCGGACTGGATAACCCACACTTTCTTTCTTCGATTGTATTTATTTGTTCCCAAGCCTGAGCCTTTTCTTCAGTGAGTGCACCCGTTAAACCGTCCTTCGCAACCAACTTGGAGTGAAGACGCTTGAGCCTGAATTCGCATTCATAGTCATTGTTCAACCAAGTCCCTGACGTCGGTCCATATTTTTGTTTCAAAACCCTTCAATTCTCCTTTCGAGCTTCTCTGCCTCTCTGTTACCTTTTGTCGTCTATTTGTTGCTTCGTTGCTTCTGTCTAAAGAGTCATTGGTAGTATCGAGAACGAATGATACACGCCCATTCCTCCCACCATTATAGTACGTTTCCATATAGATTGTTCGTGGGACACGCAAATTTGACAGCCGCTCATCCAGATTCATGGAGTTCCAACGCCGTTTGAAAATCAGCAATTTAGATTCGGATTTCATGCATATCATGCCACAAGTACGAGATACCTACTACAACAACTCCATCAATAGCAATGGCAAGTACGGCACCAAGACCGCCACGGGAAACTCCCGCATCTACAACTGCACGCATTGCGAAAGAGCCTTTACTCGAGAAGAGCATTTGAACAGGCACATCACTCTGACCCACACCAAGTCCAAGCCTTTCGTGTGTGGGATATGCTCGCGGCCCTTTTCGCGTAGAGATTTACTTCTACGGCATGCAAAGAGTCTACATAAAGGCTCTGAAGCGGCCATTTCTCGCATCCGCAAGCTGTACAAGAAACCGCAAGACGATGCCAAAGAAGAACAAGAGAGTCCAGAGTCCGAAGACCTGAGCCTGTCTCTCACTGATGTTCGCGATGTCAAAATGTCGGTCAACACTTTGGTGAGTTAAAATGGCCGCATGCCGCGCACGGTGTTTCCGTTCTCTGTGGTCGCTGGCGGCCCCGCATTGAAAACGCACGCAACCTAGAGCTTGAGTGTGTTAATGTTTATTTCTCGTAACTTTAAATCACTACAAATTTGAATCTCTCGTACATGCTATACTATAGCACCATGACACACCGTCCAATCCAACACTTTGTAATTGGCAAACTCGGTTTTACTCACCACACTTCTCTATTCTTAGGGTGTACTGTGACTATCTGATCTTGATTTGCTCCAATGAAATTCTTGACTTCATTGCTGTATTGTGCTTTGCTGTTTCGTGCCTTGCTTCTTGCCTATTAAGGAGTATTCGTGGTGGAGGATGCGGCACGGCAATTGCGCGACTCACTCAGACTAACTTCCGCATCGGGTCATGGCCGGCCTCACTTTCAATGCTACTGCCTCACTTCGTATACCCCATTGCAGAAACCCTGTGGTACATCGTCGTTCTGAAAGGGGCCCAGCACTTCTATTTTGACTCTGCGACCAAACAGTCGGTGTGGCAGATCGGAGACACGGGTATCAATGACCTAGAGAGTAAAGTCAACTTTGACGATTTGGCGGTCCTTTTTGCCAAGTCCAATGGAATAAATTTTGACCACAAGAATCGGCTGAAGCCTTTAGCAAGCCGAAATAACCCTTCTGGTGTCAATGAATCTAGGGCCATAAGTCCGGATGGCTCGGGGACCCAGGAGGCTCTAGAAGTACATCAAGAACTAGGGAAACCCCACGATCTAGAATCTCACGAAACTGCTCTATCCGAGCACGAAAATCTGGGAACTAATGAAGTTGCGGCTCGTGAATCGGAATCTGAAGAGGAGCCAGAAACAACGATTCTTTCTGCTCCAGGGGTGGGACTTTCTCTAGGTTATTCGTCAAGTGAAGAAGAATCCGGCGAAGAGCAAGAGAATGACTCCGATGGCAATGATTCACTGGATGTGAATTCTGGCTTAGACTTGGGACTCGATGACGAAGACGATGCCCTTGACTTGGGAGATCTGATGAGTCATCACAGTGAGCAGGTTGAGGGGTTCGAGGCCATTCTCAACCAGTACGAGGATGAGATTTCAAAAATGGACCCTTGGATGTTGGTAGAGGAGGATCTCCTACCAAAATTCTCCCAACATGCGGCGTTTTACAATGTGCCTGAGTCGTCGGTGAGAGAGAGAATCTTCAATAATTGGGTCATCAAGAGAAATGAGTATCCCCAGGAAGAAGCAAAAGCAAACACCTTCCCCACAGATACACTCCGATTCTATCGTTTTCTCCAACCCCATAAAAATGACGTGAAGAAAATGTACTACGTTGAATTCGAGAGAAGCCACAAGAACGAGCTAGATTCTTACCAAGGCAATGGATGCGATCTTGAGTCTTTATACAGACAATTAAGGGTTACGCTTAATGATTTCTCTGCTTACGAGAAGGCCGAGAAATCAAAACAAAAGACATCAGGCCAAGCGAGCGAGAAGAATCTTAAAGTTGTGCATGTTGAAAGATTTCTAGCAGAACAGGATCTCCCTCAATATGCAAGCAATAACGACGTTGAAAAGATCGATGAGGACATGGAATTCTTTGACCAGTGGATGCAAATATGCAATCTCTTCTCATTGCCCGAAAACTTGGCACATGATCCACGTAATTTCATTTTAGGAGACGAAAAACGGGTCGTGGCTTACAAAAAGGCTTTAGCTCGTAAATAATATACAGGGCACAAGATACATATTTTGAACTGCACATCAGAGATGTTGCGGCAGAGTCGCATCTTCTGAAGGACGTTATGTGCAGTCTTTCACAGGTGAGACAGATTTCATGAAGTTAACTGCTCCCCGGGAGGAATAGCCTACATTTTTATGTGACCAGATGCTAAGATCGTTGCAATGCAGCAAACTAGTTTAGCGGTAAGTGAACAATCGATGAACTCGATTTTTAAGTCCACGTAAAGTTATTTTTTAGATTTGAATGTTTACAATTTTTTCGTACAAAGTCTCCTGTTGTGGTTAATTCCCGTACTCAACAAATTTATACAAATGGTTTATAGCAAAGTAGCCCTTAAAATCTTAAATTTTTCAAATCAATTTACGAAAATCAATTTGATCAATCATGTCAACACAATATCCAGGCGCAAGAGAATTTCCATTTGTGGAGAGTGGAAGTCATGCAAAGCGAGCTACAGTTGCTGCGAAATATAATCTGCACTTGTGTGAGTTTATTACCCATGAAGACTATTGGAGCGATGCCAAAGTGTTTCTTAAAAACTCAACTCAGCAAAATTGGGCCATTGTTGTTATAAATGGATGCTGTCATCTGATGGTGATCTTTGTTTCAGTCACATGCATAATGCATCATAAAGTCCGGTCGGATCCGCGTGCGCGGGTCCTTCTGAATCCGTCCTCCGACAGGAGGTGCACAGCCCTCCTCGGTGCTCACAACCATAGCCCACAAACAGTCGGACGCAAATACCAAGTTGAAAGTATTTAAACGGATGGAAAATAAACTCCGGTCTGGTCCGAACATGTTCCGAGTATTTTCCGAGCATGTTCCGAGAATGTTACAATCAAGTAGTACGAGAAAGGCAAAAAAAAGATTGGCATTGTGAGTCCCTGCACTCGGAGAAGATCGGTTCGGGTTCGCTCCGTTCTCCGCCTCTGAAGTGCGTACGGCACTGTTTATGCGCCATCATTGCTTGGCTGCCGTCTATAACCTTATATAGGTCGATGCACTTCCGCTTTGTGCTTTGGAATCTAACTGTAATCTTAGTCCGACCTTTGCAAAATTAAAGCCTTTGTCATCCATATGATCCTGCAAGTTTGAGTCTTTCTACTTTGCACCCAACGCTTCCTGCGCATACAGATCTATTTGCAAGAAATAGGAACTACCCCGCCACACAGATCGCCAAGACAATTGAGATCTTTCTTTCAACTTTATCTCACATCATTACATCATTACATCAGTAAGTGGATCCCGCGGTGACTGATGCTTGGTTGTCCAGGAATGTCTTCGCACATTTCATTCTTCCAGGTTCCATTCAGAAAACATCATCATAGTAGTTCGCAAAAGAAAACGGCTCCGTCACCCTCTTTTTTTTCAAAGTTGAGGCGATCTAGCAGTAGCACCAACTCGAATCTTGTGCGCATGGAGGAAACTCCGGAGAATGAAGCCGGGCCTGAAGGAGTGATGATGACTTCGTCTCAAGCGTTGGGCGCTGCGCATGTTGAATACAATAGGGCTCGTGAGATCGGCCGCTCTCAACTGGAACGGCGCCATCATTCACTCTCGCCCGAGTACATCATAAATATGAATTTGCACGAGACGAGTTCAAATTTGTCAGAGCCTTTCCCGAGCTAAAATCAATTGTCGTGGGCAAAGCCGATGAATTTACTAGCCGGGTGAAGAGCTTTCATCAGAATATATGCATCAATTCATTACATTAGAGAAATCACATTAAACAGGCGGTATGGCCGAACGACACACGGGACATTGTAGTTTGTACTTCATCCAGTTCTCCAAACATGGCGTGTGGAATAAATGGTGGCAAGGGGTCACCATGATTTCGTCCATGAGATGGGCATACCTTTTGTCGTCCCCTTTGTCTATGAAAACGGGAAGGCGAATGGTTCCCATACAAATGACGCAGTCGCCACAATACATTGAAACGTCCAGGCCTGCATCGGATCTCTGTTTTGACTCTTCATCCTCCGTAAAGCCTCTTGGAAGGGCCAGGATATGTATGATGGGATGGTAGTTATATTGCTCGGGCAAGAACCTGCTGCTGATCCAAAAGCGAGCACCAAGTTTGCTTTGCAAGTATAGAAGACATATTTGGAAGCCCATCCAGCCCACCACAACAAAGAATAACGGAGGGTCATGCGTATCTTTAAATGGATTCTTTTTCTTCAAAGTGAAGTATGCCACGGGAATCAATTTTAA
Organism: Metschnikowia hawaiiensis; assembly: GCA_002370325.1. Taxonomy (NCBI): domain Eukaryota; kingdom Fungi; phylum Ascomycota; class Pichiomycetes; order Serinales; family Metschnikowiaceae; genus Metschnikowia; species Metschnikowia hawaiiensis. Next base: position 8,829 of record NLAM01001411.1, on the reverse strand, counting down.
GATGGTCATGCTCCAGACAAATTCCCATGACAAAGCATTGGGCTTATTTTTAAGAGTGCTCCTGAAAAATTGAGGAAGCCAAAAAGAATGGAGCACGAGGAGACATACGTTCCTCACCACGCGATATGTTTTCCACGACATCGTTTGTAACAACATCATCTCCATAATGGCGATTACGAAGAATAAGAACATGAATTTGTCGCTGGAAACGGCGAATCCTTGATCGACTGCGGCGGGCTCAGTAGTTGTAGCAGCGGGAGTAGCTTCAGCAGTGGTGTTCTGCGCTTCGAGATCATTGTTTGAAGTTTGGGTCTGCTCTTCACTCCGTGCTCTACTACTTTCACGGCCAGAAGCTCTCAAAATTTGCCACCATGTGGTACCTTGCTCATTCACTTGAGTTGCCTCGATCGACGATCTATAAGGCGTCTCCAAGATGTAGAAAAGAATGCCTTTAAATATCGCGATACTTGCAGACAACAAATACAAGTCAGAAATCCAGAGCAGCAGCAACATCCACATAAGAACTATAAGATCATAGCCACTGATGAGACCAATGGTAACCGACGAGATGTTTGATAATTGAGTGGGGGTGGAGCTGGATTTGATTTGTCTCATGAAGACTTTGTTCTCAAAGAGACTCAAACCCAACAACGCAATCATTGCATTTTTGATTTTGTTGGATTTTATGGCACGAATATCACCCACAAGGGGAACATCCGGGGTCTTTTGAAAGACGAGACCACAATCGGGCGAATACATCAAAGCTGTCTCGATTTCGAGTTGTGGAATATCGTTGTGTAAAGGCATTCCGAGAGGGTGGTTAAGTTCGTCATCTATGAGTCTCAAACGGTGCAGAGGCATTCCTGTTTTCTTGAATTGAAAAAAGCTCACCAATTCACACAGCGTCTCTGCTCTCTTCACCGTATTAGTAATATCATTAATGTCGATCTTGTCATCTGAGCTTGTGGAGTTCAACAAACGTTCTAGGAGAATTTTCGTTTTGTTGTGATTGGCCTCATTCAAAGTAAAATGAGGTAAAGCTATAGGGCCTCGGAACTTCGCGGTTTTGGTAAGCCCCACCAAAGAGCCGGTATTATGAAAGTAGACAGCTTGCATGTGGAATTCATGGGATTCGGCGCTCTTTTTATCGCTCAACTTAAGAATCAAAAAAAGAAGAGTCGCTTCTTCGTAAACATCAAGTCCGTGTTTTCCAAAGCTCAGCTTGGGAGACACGTCAGTAAACTTGTAAATCTCCAACTCCAAGTCACCGTTTTGAAACCGTGTGATGTTCCCGTTCTTATCAGTAGGCTCGTCGATTTCCAGAGGAGGAGAGTTGTTCTCTGGGTCTTCCCGATATCTCTGCCACTCCTCCTCGTACTTACTTTTCCGGTACTCGTTGAAGTATTCCTCCAAAGCAGGAGGCAATTGAAGGTTGAAGCGTTGAATAGGGGTTTCCGGAGTGACCACATCAAACTGGCCAGAAGCTTCTCCGGTAATATTGAACAAATAGGCGTTTTCTTCGTCAACGGCAGGGTCTGTTCCCCATATTCTCTTGACTTCATCACCGATTACGTTCGGTAGAAGCGAATCCTCCTGCCTCTCCCTCCATGGGTGTTCAGGGGTGTATGATCTAAATGGCCACAACAGGGCGTTTTTACCTTCCAAGTTGTCCTGGTATGAGAGCTTGAAACCAGTCAAGTTACCATAACCTTGGTAGTACTCGCTTCCAAATAGTAGCTCCTTTTCGAGCTTGAGATAACTTTTGAACTCATCTATTATGGGTTCGGGAATACCAGGACCCCCGGTGGTGATGAGGAACACCACTATAATTATGAGGATGAAAAAGGCAGCTTGGTTCATGCTGGGGGTGTGAGGGCAAAGATACACCAAGATTTGAGGGATCAGTAAGACGCGGCACGTGCAGGAACAACACCCGAAATCTGGAGAACCGGCTCAATACAACGGCACCCGAAGCAGGTGAAACTTGGCAAAAATTAGAAAGTCTTTTTTTTTCGTCTATTTAAATCATCGTCTATTTAAGTCAATTCTTGTGAAATCAGAAAAATGATTTTTACTACTGCTGAAAACATATATGCGTGTGGTATTTTGGGATATACGATTTGTCTAGGACAAATATAATACTGATGTACTCAGTGAGAAAATGTTTTGAGAAGTGCATTGGCAATTTCTCAAAGAAGGCCTGCAGCCGTCGAAGATGCTTCTGCGCCCTCACTCGTTTCCAGGGGCTCCTCCGCAGATGTGGTTCTTGAGCTTGCTGAAGCTTGCGTGGTGGATGCAGGAGCCAGTGATGGAGAAGCATTGGCCGAGGAACTGGCATTGGCAGAGGAGCTGGCAGCGGCCGAGGAGCTTGCAGCGGCCAGAGACGACTCCTCGGCGGTTGTGGTAGCACTGGCGGATACAGAAGCGTCAGCAGCTTCAGTCTCGGACGCAGCTTCAGAGGTTTCTGTTTCGTCATCTTCTTCTTCTTCCTCCCAGCAATCACTGGTGTACTCACTAACGTCAGTGGTCTTGGTGGTGGCCTTGCTGGTGGTGGTGTAGGTGGAAACTATCGTGTTCACGGTAGTGGCCTCGGTGACCTGGCCCTTGATGGTGGTCTTGTATTTGGAGGTCGACGTCTTGGTGGTGACAATCGTCTTTTTCGAGTCAGAGCCATTGGAGCCGGATCCAGAGCCATTAGAACCAGAATGGGATCCTCCATCAACCACACACTCGTCATCGTCATCGTCATCGTCTTCGTCGTCAGAGTCCTCGTAGTCGTAGTCATCATCACCACAGTCGTAGTCGTCACATTGAGCGTCACACTCATCATCATAGCTGCCAGTAGAAGAAGACTGCCACCATTTGGGTTTAGAGACATCGCCAGAGCCAGAGTTAGAACCAGAACCAGAGCCAGAACCAGAGCCGGAACCAGAGCCGGAACCAGAACCGGAGCCGGAACCAGAGCCGGAACCTCCGTCAACTACAACAGTGGATGTCTCCTCATCTTCCTCCTCGCATTCAAGCTCCTGGTCTCCCAAAGTTGTAGCATACACAGTTGTTACAACCCTGGTGGTGGCCACACCAACCTCATTGGCAGTGGTGATTTCCTTCACCTGAGTGGTGGTGTAAACCGTGTGTTTGGTGGTGTAAGTTGGGGTCTTTGGTGTACCAGTCACCACCTTAACAGTGGTGACAGTGCTTCCGTATTTATCAGTAGTGACCGTGGTCTTTGTCAGCAGGGTTGTTTCGGGAGTTTTGTCAGGAATGATGATGTCGGTCTCGGTTTCACAATCGTCTTCATCGTCATCATCGTCTGAGACCGTAGTAGAAGCAGTCTGGGAAGTGACTTTAAATCTGCTGGGGGTAGACGAAGTGGTTTTTGAAGAGCTAGTAGCAGTGGTAGAGGCATCTGTCGTGGTTTCAGCGGGTTGTCCGTTACCGTTCTCGGTTGGGAGAAGGTCGTCAGTTTCAATACAGTCTTCGTCATCTTCATCGTCGTCCGAAGCAGCAGAAGCAGAAGCAGAAGCACTGTCAGAGCCAAATAAGTTAGCAAGGATACCTTTAGTGGTGCTTGAACTTCCAGAAACCTTTGAACTCGTCACAGACGAAGAAGATGCGGTAGTGGAACTATCACCAAAAAGTCCGTCCAAAATGCCAGCACCAGCAGAAGAACTCGAAACACTGGGAGAAGATCCAGAGGCAGTGGTCTGAGAAGTCTTGCTTGAAGACGTAGTAGTGGTAGTTTTTCCAATAAGGCCATCTATGAAACTACCCTTGGTGGTGGTGGTGGTGTCATCAGGGATGCCAGTGTCATCATCATCATCATCATCATCATCATCATCATCGTCACAGTCCAAATCATCGTCTGCAGAAGCAGAAGAAGATGCAGCGGAAGAAGATTTTGAAGCAGAAGCAGAAGCCGAGTCAGACTCACTTTGGCTTCCCAACAATAAGTTCAATAAGCCCTTAGCAGTAGCTGTTTCAGAGGCCTCAGAGCTGGCCAGATCCGATACAACGCTCGATTTGCTAGATGCAACGCTTGAGCTTGATGCAACGCTTGATGAGCTTGATGAAATGCTGGATGAGCTTGATACAAGGCTGGACACTTCAGCAGGCGAGGTATCGTTGGAGTTGGATAAAAGATTGGCAGCGAGAGGTGCCACAGCTGGGGCCGATGCTGTAGAATCTGTACTTGCAGAAGAGCTGTCAGCGACTGAGTCGGTAGTATCAGTAGAGTCATCAGCACCTTGAGAATTAGTAGTAGACAGATCCCCTGTAAGAGCACCGAGAAGCTCACTTAAGAGTCTCTTAGACTTTGGAGAGTCATTTGCCCAGTTCCAAAAACCATTGCTATCAGATCGTGTGTCTATGTTATTGAACTCTGGGTTTGAAGGCGTTGTGGCCAACGTAGTGCTAACACACACTAATAAGGAGACGATAGATGTAGAAGTCTTCATTTTGTGTGGAGGTCAAAGAGCTCGCAGTCTCAGCTCACAGTAATTAGTACTAGAGGGAGTGAAAAGAATTAAATTAAGCGAGGGATTCTCGTAACAGGACCCAAGTCAAGGTGGAAATCCTGAGGTTGAAAAGTGGTGAAAACGAAAAGATAGAGAGAAAGAAAAAAGGCCAGATTTTTCGGACGGCGAACGAAGCATTATAAATTGGAATGGAGAAAATGGGGTCGCTCTGAGGCCTTTTCCTAATGCAGTAAAGAGTGTTCGCAGCCAGTTTGCCTAATCTGGTGCGAACCTTTCACGAAAAGCAGGCCTGGACGGCACACAAGCGGGTTAAGCCCCACGCGCGTTGCGCTAAATCTGCCAGTGGACTACTTGCCTGAGCCTTGAAATTTCTGCTTCTAGTAATGATGCGAAATACGCACAGTCCAAAGTGGCAATGCTCTTGGGGTGCCCAAAATAATCGGAAAGGGTTATTACCCCATACGAACCTTTGATTCGAATGCCGCGGAGGCCTTGGACCGGTGTTACTTTTAGTTCGGCTTTTTTGGGATTCCGTCCATCTTCGCCCTTTTTAGTCGTGTTTCTCTTATGGCTTCCCATTGCACACTAACTCGATCACGAAAAAGTGCTAATTTTTATAAATTACATCACTACTAAAATGTGTAGACTGAATTTCAAGTTGTATATCAGGTATAGCTTAATTCATATTTTGTATATTAATGGTATGACGTGGATTACGGTGTGGTTACTTCAAGAGGAAGAAGTGCATCATGCCGTCTCTCATTTGCTGGTCAGCGGACGAAACAGTTCTCTTGACCGATCTCTTCATTTTCTTCTTCAAAGCCCTCTTCAAAGCTCTTTTCTTGATTTTCTTAGATTGGCAACAGCATGCTTTCTTACTGCTAAATGCAGAGTTGCTTGCTGGAGAAGAACTTCCAGAAGAAGAGCCTGTGCCGGACAGGCTGTCTCCAAACAAACTATCAATGATGGAGTTGAGGCCAGAGCCTGAACTGGAGCCCGAGCTGGACGAAGACAGAGGCGAAGAGTCGCTTCCGCCAAAGAGAGTGTCGAAAAGAGTACTGAGAAGACCTCCAGAGGTAGCTCCCGAGCCGGAAGATCCACTGGAAGATCCAGAGGATTTCGAGGATGAGCTTCCACCAAAAAGATCTCCCAAAAGAGACAACGCAGTGCTTAAGAAACCGCCGCTAGAGGAAGAGGAGTCAGAAGAACCAGAGGACCCGGAAGATTTGCTTCCACCAAACAAACTGCTAAGAAGCGTGCTTAAGAAGCCACCCGAAGAAGAACTTCCAGAAGAAACAGACTTAGTAGCAGTTGTGTCAGAGCCATTGACTAAACTGTTTGCCAACTCCGACAATAAACCGGAGCCCGAGGACGAGCCCGAAGTAAGGCTGCTCAAGAGATCACCACCGATCTCGATACCAGTACTCAATAAAGTACTCAAGAAAGACTTATGAGTAGAGTTGGATGATCCACCAAACAATTCGTCAATCAAGTTAGAGATGGTGCCGCCAGTGAACAAGCCAGTGATAAAGTTCAAAATTGCTCTGAAGAGGGTCTGGATGATACCCGAGTTTTTGATGGCATTGAACAAAGAAGACCAGTTGATGGACTTGAAGATCTTGGTAAACAAATTAAGGGAATATTGGACCAACGACTGGTTGCCGATTATCGAGTGAATAATATCCTGAACAAGTCCCAGATCGGAGATCTCCTTCACTATAGCCACCACAGAACTGAGAAGGTCTCTTTTAGACATACCATAAGTAGTCATGAAAAGGTCGTCTTCATAAATCAGCCTCTTGTTTAAGTTCCCGTAGAAAGAGTCAAGAAGTGGCTGCGACTCGTCAATGGTGCTTCTGGCAATCAAGTTGCCAGTCTTCTGGTTCTTTTCCAAGATTTCACGTGCACTCAGGTAGAGCTCATCGTTCAAGTCCTCATCATTAAGAACCGAGTCAAAGAACTGGCTGAGCTTTCCACTGGATCTCAAAGATTGAAGAATAATGGTCTCGTTGACCAAACCAGACGAAATCACTGAGGTGACCCCACTCTCCACGGCTTCCTTCAAGTGTGGTGCTTCAGAGAGTTGGTTGACAAAGTCCTCCATGAGATTGTTGTTGTGGAACTCCGTCAACATCTGGTCAATAAAATCGGTATCGTCTCTTCTCTGTAAAGTCTTTGAGTTGCCGTTGGCATATCTTTCATTGATGTCCCTGATGGAGTTGATGACGAAGTCAAAGTCTATGATCTCGAGGCCGTCTTCGTTTCTTTTCACGATCCCTGATGCCACCGAGCCCGTGGTAGGTGCTGCTTGAACAAGTGCTCCGGCTAGCATGGAGCCTGCAGTGAAGATGCTGGAAAGTTTCATCTTAAGCTGACTGCGTGCTTCCTTGTGGTGTACTATGCGGAGAGAGGCCCTTTAGCGAAGATGGGTAAGTATAAACAAGTAGCGTTTGAAAGAACAGAAACTAAAAAAAATGCACTAAGCCACCTGGCATGGAAACCGGGGGCTTTTAATTGTCGCCTCTGTTTCGTACAATTTGCACCCAATACGTGAATAGGAAATTTCCCAATGAGGAAATACGCTCATGGCGCTGCCTCAATGGAGTAATGCGAAAAAAAAAAAAACTTGTCCACACCAGCTGCATGCAGGCGTCTCCTACCCCAGAAATTTCCACTTGGGGAAACGTGCTTGTAACCGTGTAAGGGCTGGAGTGTTTCTTCTTTTGTTCCAGAGGGGCGTGCTACAAAAGTCTGGATCTAAAAATATGTTCTTTACCGATTGGGGTGCCGCATTTGGGGAATTCTCTGCCCGATTCTGCCGTAGTCTGAAACTTTTTCATGGAAAGTATTTTTAAACATGAGGAAATAAGTAGAATCATCATAAGCTATTATTGTGGCTTGACACAATTGCTCAGACACCAGTTTGGATTTTTGGTGTATTGAAGTTATTTAAGCGAGTCACGTGACCACAATGTGATCTCAGCATCCACCACTCACCTACCACCCATACCATGAGAGCTTCATTAGTTCGCCTCGTGCGCCAAAGAAGGCCTGAAAGACAGGCGGAGCCCATCCTACCACCCTTGAGTCTCTACAGATCCATTTTGAGAGCGCACATCCACCAACTCCCCAAGGAACTCAGGTACCTTGGAGACGAGTACGTTAAGGCGGAGTTCAAGGCACACAAGTCCACCGACAACCCGTTGTACATCATTGGATTCTTAACGCAATGGCAGGACTACTTAAGGGGCTTGGACGGAGGGTCGTGGAAAGAAGGCAAACTCACACAGCAAGAACTAGAGAAAATGAGTCCTGAGCAGGTGAACCAGCTCTACGAGCTCATGCAAGAGACCCAGAGGATCGGCCGGGGAGAGCAGTAAATAGACAGACTACATGTTGGTATAAGTAAGCGCATGATGATAGAACGTGAATTTATATAACAAAAAGAAAACACTGCAATGTAATTACAAGCCCTTTCCGTAGTTGCCCAGAGCAAAGAAGGCCACCACAAGGGCCACGATCTCCTCCAAGGCCTTCAACCAGGTGTTCAACTCCTCATCCACCTTGGCCTGGTCACTGCCGAGCTTCTCGAAAAAGTCCTTTCTGTAAGGGCATGCCTTCATGGCCAACTTGAAAATAGGCTTGACCAACATACCGTGGTACTGAGACAAGGTCTTGGAGTATGCATCGGTGAAGGTCAAAGTCAACTCCTTGGAAGGGTTGTTGACGGTTTCTCTCATGGCCTGTGCGGTGAATTCCAAACCTCTGGTCAACCACAAGAGTCCCTGGGTGGCTTTCTTGGACTTGGTGTCTGCTTCAGACAAGATCAAGTCCTGCAAGGTGGCAGAATTGGCTGGGTCAGCCAAGAGTTTGGCACGCACCTTCTCGATGTTGCCAGTCATGTCCTTTTGAACCACAGCAAAGGCGGAGGAGCCCAACAAGTCGAAAAGCTTGACGAGGGCCTCGGAGGCTTCAAGGAAGGAGGCGGTGTCCACCTTGGAATCGGTGACGTCCACGTCAGCGAAAGACTTCTTGCCGTCGAAAAAAGTAGTCATAATGATAGAAATATGCAAAAGAGAAGTAGTAAGGGACGGAAAATTTTTCCAGATCTATACGTTTACATTTTCGCGATAAGCCTTGCGCTATGTTTTAAACGATCACCGTGCGGCGTGTTCGTTGGGTTTCTGTTTTCGCACCCGGCCCCACGGATGACTTTTATGCATACAAAAGGTCTTCTGTCTTCTGTCTTCTGTCTTCTGTCTTCTGTCTTCTGTCCTCTCTCCTCTGTCTAATCCTCCTGACTTTCGGTTTCCTGGTCTCGGTGCTACATTCCTATTTAGGCCTGTACAGT